>VACF01000689.1:0-220783 GCA_006891605.1 Pleurozium schreberi
CCCATATTCTATTAAATTTTCAGCCCAAAATATGCAAATCTCCAGTCACACGTACCTGCCCAAAATTTCTATGTTGCCAAAAAACGCATGTTGGTCCTTTAGGGGTTAATCCATAATGACCCATTTTGAAAGTAGGATTTTGATTTTCACATTGAGAGTGAGCACCTAAAAAAGTTTTGGATTATTTGACCTCAGGGTTTAGGAGATATTTAAGATTGAAGTTTCATTTGGGTCAATGGAACTACAGGATAATGCACTTTGAACGAGCATATCTTTGTGAGAATATTTTGAAATGATGTCCTCAGTGAAAGATAAGAGAGTTGTACGTGTGAAATCTCACAACATTCCTAGAATTTTTCAATTCATAGTGGAGCTTGCAATGCACAATGGGCTTTGAAATGAAGAATATAAAACTTTTCTTCTCCTTGAACTTCTTGAATTTGACCTTTTCAAGGTGGATTGGACTTTTTGTGAGGTGGGCAAGAATCACACTGGTTGGGTGACTTTGAGTCCATGCCCAAACCAAACCCCTTTAAATGAGCTACAAACTACATTGCACCACTTAACTTTGAAAATTTCTACAAGGTGGAGTTCAACTCATAATTTGATAAAACTACAACCATTGGATTCATATTGCAGTTTATTTTCTAGGAATAATTTTTTATTTTTATTATGATCAAAATTTGAAAAGGGGTAACTAACAAAAGAGTGGCAACAACCAAAAAAATGGTTGCTTGGGTCATTAGGGGTTATATTGTTACATTTTTATTTTTATTTTTTATTGTTACGGCAAGATCTACAGAATTGTGCATCTTTCAATTGCATTCATAGTACCTTTAGAAAGCCCTTTGCAATAAAAGATGCACAAACCTTTTGGGGGGTGTTTTGACTTGCTATTGAAGAGATATTGAATTTTGAAGTTTTTATAAATTTTTGAAGCCATAATGGCATATGCTTGAAAATTGCCAAATGTATTATACCTGTACATTCCTGTAAAAATACATTGCCTTCAAATCAACCACAAGCACTGAAAGATTAATGTAGGAAGCTTCAAAACTGGTCACTTTCAAATTTTGCCCTCTACATTTTAGTCTGCAATGGCCAATAACTTCTTTCCAATAGTGCAACAAAGCTCCAAAAAGAACCAATGGATGAGTTGCCAAATATTTTGAAAGGCATCTCTCATACGTATATTTAGCATCATTTTCTCTAAAAAAATGATCTATTTCCTCAATTAGAGGCTTTCTAGCTCCAAGAAGTCARCACACATGCACAATAAATTCTCAGGCAAAATTAGATGAAAATCCTTTTTTTTACAATAAGTTCAAAATAATATTGTTTCACCATCCATCAACCACTTTTTGGTTCCATCATTGTTCCTATGTTAGAGAAAAAAGTGAAGTCATTAGGGTCAAAATTGATAGGATTTTGTGTTCAGAGTAACCAAATCATAACTAGTATACATTAGTTAACAAATAACTTTATAGAGGCACAAGATATGCTTACAACTCTAAAAAAATAAGTAACCGGTATTCGATTTAGGTCGTAATATCCGAACTATTACAAAGTTTAGGTGTATAATTGATTAAGAATACTAAATTTAGTGAAACAATCAAATCAAATTCAACTGATGGGACCCAAAATGACAATGAAAACTTGCAATATCCTTTTCAAGCACATCAAGTTTACTAATAAAAATAATAGACAATATCACTCAAAACTCAATAACTTTCTCATTAAGTGTCATAACACCACAAAACCAATCATGGCCATATTGGTTATATTGAGACTTTGTGCAATCTCATTTTTATCTTCAACTCAAAGATAAACCGCTTTATCTCTTTACTAGTATTTTAAAAAAATAGTTAACAACACCAACTTTCAGAATTTCATTATTAGATCACTATTTGAGCATTATTTATTTTTGGTTTCAACTACTATTTTTTTAAATGAATTTTCCAATAACTAGAATTCTGTCTCAAAATTTGTGAAAAGTCTCAATATGACAAATATGGCCTTAGATCTATGCACCCCTCTCTGCCGAGGGTTTTCCAATGATACCAAGCATGCAACCATGGGATGCATGGTCTAATTTATAAATTTTTAGACCCAAAAATAACTCAAAAATCAATAATTTGCATGTCATAGGTCAATACTTCACAAAACCAAGCCCGTGCTCCCCTTTTGGTTGAGGGCTTTCCAATGGTACCAAGCACGCAACCGAGGCCAAATTATAGTGTGTCTATTTAAAAAATAATTTGATGCACTTCTAATGATAATTATCACAAGCTCTGATTTTTAGGTGAAAATACCTCTACAAATGTAAATCTTATTTTAATATAGATCACTGTATTGAGATTGTATGTATTATAGCATCCACTTCCTTTATTTTAGCATTATAGGCATTTGTATTAAAAATCTGCAATACAAATGTTGGGTAGGGTGGAGGATATTCATATCATTTATGTAATCTATGAAGGCAATAACTATTTTTCACAAGAAAGTGCCTAAAATTGCTTCATTCTAAGGGAGAGACCCCCAATGGTGTCCCTGTATTTAATGTCGTCCGATTCTAGAAAACATAATCATTTCAGACTATAATGTATGGGCAATATATGGGTAGGCAATATATGGGTTATTTCGTTTGACGTAAAATAATAAGCAGTCTATAATCCTGCTACATTTACCTTCTAGAATGAATGCATGATCTAGAAAGGGACAACATTGGATACATGGACGCCATTGGATACAACAGTATGAGAGAACATAGATTTCTCTATTTTAGGTGAAATAATCTACTTTGTTAAAACTCTATCTAGCAAATCACACCAAAACATTTAGTAATTATCTTGATGGAATTGAAATACTTTTGATTGTTATGAAGTTGCAAATTTGGAGGCATTTACAAAAATCAATGTAGTGTATTTYTTGAAGATGAAACCATCAAAGAAAATAGGTGATGAGTCCATTAAAAAAGGATAGAAACATGCGCTCTTCTAGAATGATCAAGGTACTTTGCAATGGTACTTTGAAGCTCCATAGTCAATTATTTGACATGCCATCGACTAAGAATATTATGTGCTAGAACTGTACAAGTCATGGACTTTCGAGCAAAGTTAATTCTTCTTTGATCTCTTTGTTCATTCACATCCTTCACAACAACCACTATCAACTCCAAAAAAATCTTTTATTAGTATTTTTCAGCATTCCTCATGCCCAATTTTTTATTTAAAGACAATGTAATTTGTAGACTTCCCAATGCAATGACCATGCATCCTTGATTTTCAAAATGACAAATGAGTTTGCTAGCTAATTAAATCTATCGCATTTGCAAGAAGTTTTCTAATTTCTATATTCAACCTATTAATTGTCAAAAGTGCTTGTGTAGTATCATTGTGCGATGCACAATTGTCTACATACATCAATAACATTTGCCCTAAGAAACTGGATTGAATGGCTCTTTGCTCATTCAAATATTACACACTACTCATGTTATGAAACCCTTTGTAGCAGTTTGATAGTTCACACCTATCACATCATCTGGGCAACTTGAAATAGGTTATGAACATTCTTAATTCTGAAATTTCAAGAAAGGATCATGTATCATACTATTTTGACCCCTTGAAATTCGTACCACCATAGTAATCCCACTCCACCTAACATCACATTTACATAATTTACACAATTATCTCTTCTCAATTCCAAGGCTTTGCCATTATCCACGTTAATGATGAGTGAGTCTCATCTACAATCTCCATGAGGTGCTCATTTAATTTACTGCTTTTGAAACCCCTACTCAACACATCCATATGATATGCCACTAACAGAAGGTGATGAGATGAGAAAACCTCTTTTGCCTAAGAGAGCAATAACTTTGGAGAGAACTTGACACTAACAGTCTTGAGTCTTAAAATTTTACCTTTGAATTATTCATGCAATCATAGGATCCAAGTTACTTGTTTTCTTCCACRACCAAGTAGGGCTTGACATCCATTCTTTGTCAAATTTCTATACTACAATGTCCCATTGAAAGGTGAATTCCTTCCTACTCTAGCCCTTGGAAAAAATCAACTTGCTCTTTCCACCATTTGCTAGCCTTTGCAATGTTAGCATAGTAGTTTTTATATTGAGATTAAATTGTTTATGGACCGCAATAAGCACTCTTTCATTTTCTTCTAATACCGGTCTATATGTTTGATTGCAACTAAATTGACCATGGCTAAAGTGTGTGTTATAGTAAAACCTCCTCAAAGTAATACCCTCTAAACCAATAAAGCTCTATTATGAATTATTGATTGCTGGGGTTTCAGCTTAACAATATGAATCACATACAAACATCATGCTCTTCTTTAATGTAATAACCTCTTTAAAGCAATGTGTCGATCACATCAGTTCCAATCCTATTAAATCTAAAGAGGTTCTACTATAACAAGTGACAGACTATATTCATGTTAATTTGAACTACAAAAGTATGCATTAGACTACTACAAAATGAAAAATAATATGGCTACCATTGATACAACACACTTCATGATGATATGTTCACCATTCATAATGCATGTGTTCAATTTGTTTTGCTTCATAGGAAAGGTTATTATTTGTAATGCTGCCTTTTATGTGAGAATTTTGATTAGTTTAAAAGATACATTGTTGGGTGTTTTTGATTCATTCAAGACAGTGCATAACTTGATATAATAAGGTATTAACCTTGTTGAGTATCATGGCTCTCATATGAGTTTCTACTCTAGTGTTTRTAAGGTTTGGTTCATTTTATGCTCCACAAACTTGTGTGCACTCCAATTTGTGAGGAATGTTGATATTTCAATTTTTAATTTGATTATATGACCTATGGACACATGCATAATATAGTATGAAGTAGTATTTGTGACATAGCTTTATTCTTCACCTAAAACCTAAAGCAAGATTATTGGTGTAAGCYTACTAAAATAGTATGCTCAAAAAGCCACCTTCGACGTAAAGGTACATTTTGATTTCATCTATGTACCAATAATGCATTGTATATTTCAGGAGGTGATTGCTTTTAGTGCCCATTGAGTTCAACTCCAAAAATTCATAAYTGGTTCCACAAAGGACTACAAAATTTGAAATGGCTTGGATTACATTCCAATTCCATTTTTCTTCTTGGCTACAAACAATTCCTTGAAAATTTCAAAATGCAATCAATTCTTAAAAGATCGCTATCAGAGCATAATTACTATTTTAGCATGCAAGAGAGTTGAAGCCTTGACAACATTGTGACAACGACTAAGGACAAAATTTTGGACAATGTGCATTCACTTGATAACAAGTTTGAAAGACTAGAGTGAGGTGGTGCACTAATAAATAGTTGTTGACAACTATGGGTATAGCCTTGGGATTGAATGCTTCACTTCAACATCTAAATTCAAAGCTAATATGCAAATCATTATTTGATATTAGTACTAAAAACTTAGCACTCATTATTTGATATTAGTAGCTTTTCAATTATTTAGGTTGAAATCCCAACACAAGAATAGATTTTAGCTACAACTTCATCAATCACAAGATTTCAACGTACCTTGAAGTTGAGGATGATATGGTGGATCAATTTCTCGAATGCAATTTCTGGATCAATCAACAATCTTCGGAGTCAACAATTACACCAGTACTCTTGAGGCTCAATTGGTTCGCTCACAAATCTTCAAACATTGGAACTAAAACTTCCATAGACCATAGTGGTACTATGGTCACAAGCTTTTCTTGAATTGCCACTAGATGCACATGAGCAATACAATCTATACCTTCAATTTAGAATTTTGATCACCCTATTTGTGCATCTTGTGTTTCAGTTGCTTTTGCTTAGCCAATTTGCTGAGCACTTGCTCATGTTTCCATCACCATGTCAAGAAGAAGACAAAGCTCCAACAACACCCTATCACGGTCAAGCACGGTGGAGTCTTTTGTTTCTTGTGGGCAAAATTGAATTGGAGTTGTGTGGCCAGGCCAATAATGCCACTGATTGAAACAAATTAGCAACGTCTAGGCCTAAACCATCAAAATCCTAAGTTAATATCCAAACTAAGCTCAAAGAGTGGCAATGCCTCTAAGTGGACGTAGCATGCATCTCTAGTGGGTTATAAAGTAACTTCACTAGGATAAGGCAACCTAATTATTAAGGCAATCCAATTTCACTATTTAGTATAGATGGCCAATATGCCAAGTTGGGCAATTAGTAGGTGAAGTTGAACGGCTAGTCCGTGGAGGTGGTTTGCCGTGAATAATTGTCAAGCTAGTCAATTCAAACAATCTTGTCCATCAATTTCGAAACTTTTTTTTTTTTTTTAATCAAAATTGATCATTGTGATAAATAAATTATCTTCTAACAAAGAATATTCTATTTTGACAGACATTGAAGGCAAATATTTTGACGCATATTGATGTCGTAATGCGAAGTGGACAACTCTATTTTGAAGTGACATTTTGGACATGTTCATTGCAAAAAAGATACACTAAAGATCATAAATGATGTGAAGAAGGAATGTCACCTTCAATTGCTAAGCAATCTTAAGTTGTTTAGTAGGAAAAATTGCCAACTATGAAGATTCTAGTATTCCCCTCTAGCTAAATAATTTATTTTTGGTTTAGAGAATTAGCAGTAGGAAAGTTCATGGAAGTAGGATCAAAAGCTCACAAAACAAGTAATTTTTTAAAATCTGGTAAAGCAAGCTAGTCTTTGATTTCCCATTGTGTCAATCCATTGACCTAAATTTTTTTCATATATTTTGATAAACATTCTCTATAACTTTTGTTCTTAGCTTCCCAATTTTGTAGCCCTATTTTTAATTCCCTCTTTGAGCCAACCTCAAGCTCAATAATCCATCCATCCATATCTTTGAGTTAGGTTGTTAGTCCTAAAATGAAGCAAATTATAAAACCAATCAAGTACATTTTGCACTCTCCAATGTGCAAGCAGTCTACATTTGAACAACCCATTGAAATGCACTTTTATGCTACTTCAAAAATTCATAACTAATTCCACAATGCTCCAAAAAAATATGAAACGACTTGAGTTAAATGCCAATTCCACTTGTCTTTCAAGGAAAGTTTACTGAAAATTATTTCAAGCGTTTTCACCTTGCCAAACAGCCCTTAGATGGGCGCTTTATGGACCTACCTATGGATTGGTTTGACATGCAATGTAGTCCATTTCAAAAACACAGAGATGCTCGTTCGTCCTGGGGTCGCCGTCCACCACCATCGTCGTCACCGTCGTCGATGTTAGGGCTTGCATTAGGGTTTCAGGTTTCCCTCTCCCTGTTCTCTCAGTGACGCTGCCCTCGTGCGTCTAGCTCACTGTCGCCTTCACCGCGAACGGAACGTAGACTTGGAGTTTCCGCTACAGACTCTCCAACGATCGCCAGCGTCTTCAGCTGCTGCGTGACGCCATGCCGCCCAAGGCARCCAAGGGCAAGGAGGCTCCGGCCGAGCGCCCCATTCTCGGTCGCTTCTCCTCCCACTTGAAGATCGGTATCGTACGTTTTCTACCTCCACGTTCTCCACTGCCGCTGTTTCGATGTTCACCGCGTCGTTCTTAGAATTTTTCTTTTCGAGGATTTCGTGTTCAGGTTTGCGACGGGATTTGAATTCACTTCATTTGGTTTCGAGCTGGGAGAGTCCCGAAATCGCCACTTTGTGCTGTTAAGSGCAGCTCCTATTATCAGGCTATCCAATTTTGTTGTATGTTCTAGTTTCAAATGAACGAGGATTCTAATGTGTCAAAGAATTCGTTATTTGCATACAGTATGCAAAAATTATGAAGAGTGAAGTTTCTATTTGTTCAATCGCTTCAAGGTTGATATTGGTTTATGATAATTACGTATTAATTTATTAGACGGATGTTCACCTGCTGGCATCTGATCAAGTGCCAATTTTACGTGTCCGTACCGTAGATTTGGGAGATTGTTTTTTTAGGTGTTCTATAATTGACGATAATTGCTGGGGAGAGTGAAAGAATGTATATACCACGACAGTTTACGTGGATTTGCTGAAGTGCTCATTTGTGATTTCGCATGACGCGAGAGTTGTAGGCTTTCGATTCTTAGATGTAGGCGTTGGTATTTGAACTAATCATTTGGTTTTAAGGGAAGGACACTTTAAAGTCACGACTTATTTTGAGTATTGTTCCCATGGTCAAATTTTCATGTATGTGACCAATATGTACCTATTGTCTGAGATTTTAGGATTGTTAATTTGGGTTTCCCTACCTTTAGACGTCTGTAGTTGAACTGATCATGTTGACTATTGTGTATGTTTTATTCCACCCGCAGATGTCTTCCARGGAATTTGTCATATCGTGTTTAGCATCAAATTTATATCACCACGGTCTGTGATTCTTTTGCAGGTTGGACTTCCCAATGTCGGGAAATCCACTTTGTTCAACACTCTCACGAAACTCTCCATCCCTGCGATGAACTTCCCTTTCTGCACCATTGAGCCTAATGAAGCCCGCGTCTATGTTCCCGATGAGCGATTCGATTGGCTGTGTCAGCTTTTCAAGCCCAAGAGCGAGGTTATTTTTGACATTTGTAGCTCTGGATTATGATCAGTGTGTGTTTTTGAAATATCGATAGGTAATAACTGTTCTCAGACTGGATGTGAGCGCTGTAARTTTCCCTTCCACGTGAGAGAATAACTGAGGCTGCAAAAGATCTCCCTCTTGAAGTAGTGGCTCTCAAAGGATAAGGATGACTTCATGTTTACGAATTCTGAGGCAAGTTCACTTCCGTGCCGTGATTCAGGTGGCTGCCTTTCTTGAGATCAACGACATTGCTGGGTTAGTTCGCGGGGCAAATGAGGGTCAGGGTTTGGGCAATGCTTTCTTGTCACACATCCGAGCAGTTGATGGCATTTTCCACGTTTTGAGTAAGTTCTATTATTACTTTGACAATGATGCATGACTGCATATTTTGCTTCAGTTGTTCCTAGGTCAAGATGACATGAAGCTMTGTGCTGAATTTTCGGAACCAGTATATTTCTCTGTGAATTTCACGGACCTCGACTGATTTCGTACGTTGCGTTTCTTGGTTTGTTACAGGAGCCTTTGATGACCCTGAGGTAACACATGTGGAGGACTCAGTCGACCCTGTTAGGGATTTGGAGATCATTTCTGAGGAATTGCGTCTCAAGGTATCTCTCTTGGTCACGACAACTGCTAGTGGAGGTTTAATTTTGCCTAGTGTGTAGGAGTTACCTTCTGTCAGGTTTTCCTTGCTCTACGTGGATGCTACTTCGTTCCATGTATTCGGATTTGTGGCTTTGTCAATTCATCAGTATCCGTAAATGCAAATTGAGTCTATAGTCCTCATCTCTTTTGCTCTGCTTTGTGTTAGGACATTGAGTTTATGGAGAGGAAAATTGAAGACTGCGAGAAGGTCCTGAAGCGCAGTAACGCGAAAGAGGCAAAATTGGAATTGGAATGTTGCCAAAAGGTCAGTTTGTGTTCTCTACGGAATATTTATTTATGGGCTTAGAGATTTCAGTCTAGAGTGACGTGATTGGATTTGTCTGAAACGGATTTTTGTAGTCATCTTGAGATTTGCAAACGGGTGATCATGTTTCCATTTTTGGTTGAACTTAGTTCTTTATTGAATCTCTTCACGAAGAGTTCGAACTGACCTCATTTTCTTGTAATTGTGGTGGGAGTAGGTGTATGATTGGTTGAAACAAGAGAAGGATGTCAGACTTGGTGAATGGAAAACTGCTGAAATTGAGATCTTGAATACATTTCAGTTGCTATCCGCGAAGCCTGTGGTATATCTGGTAAGTAGAGCTTCAAATTTTGGTCTTCACTGTAATTTTTTTCCAGCTTACGATCAGTATGTATTGGTGCTTGAAGAATCTTTAGTCTAAGTACTAAYACTAGGGAAATTCTCTCTGTATCGTCTATTTTATATGACACCATCTGATTTTGTACGGGTGTCCGATCTTTGCAGATCAATATGACGGAGAAAGACTACCAACGGAAGAAGAACAAGTGGCTTGCTAAGATTCATGCCTGGTAATTCCGATTTGCTGCGTGTAATGTTATTTTGATATCATAGATTTCTCCTTTCCGTTAGGTATCTGCGTACGCTTATTTTGTTTATCATACAGTGCAAATATTAGATTATTGTGATTGAAATTACAAACATTTGGGTCTGGACTGGGTTCTTAGGGTGCAGGCTCATGGAGGCGGCGCCCTAATCCCCTTCAGTGGGGTGCTAGAACAGAAACTAGCAGATATGCCTGCAGACGAAGTGGCAGTGTACTGCAAAGAGAACGATCTTACCAGGTGTGTACCAGGAGTAATGATTTGAGCATTTAACTGCTATTGCAGATTACCGAATGTCGCAATAAAGACAGGTGGTTTCGATGGACACCCGTTCGAAGAAAGAGTAGTTGACATTATTTTACAGATCTGAAAGGTTACCTCTCGCTTTGTTTTATAATATTATATAATTTCTGCAAATACTGAGATTTGTAATTTACGCTTGTTCAGTGCCTTGCCCAAAATCATCAAGACGGGTTTTGCTGCTATTAATCTGATCTATTTCTTCACGGCTGGTGCTGACGAGGTTTTTATATTTAAACCTCTCATCCTTTAATCCCGTTTTAAGCCGCTGTTTTGGCAGTTGCTGACTTCGCGTTAAGGTGGGAGTTGATACTTGAGCTATATAAACCGTATACACCTTGCTTCTGATCCGATTTTAATAAGTGGACTCCCTTGTGCCACGACAGGTGAAGTGCTGGCAGATTCGGAAGCAGTCAAAGGCTCCACAAGCAGCTGGTGCTATCCATACTGATTTTGAACGAGGATTTATTTGTGCAGAGGTACTAATGTTACTGCTACTTGCATATCTCTTGGTTTCCTACTCATTGGTGTGTAATCATCGATGTTTGATTATTCGTACGTGTGTTGTCTTGTAGGTCATGAAATTTGAGGATTTGAAAGAACTTGGATCCGAGTCAGCTGTGAAGGTAAGGCGCTTCTTCTTACTTTGTGTTGGGAAAGGACACTGAATTGTGTGGGACTGGCTTTTGAACCTTTCTTGCAAAATGATTGGATGTGAGTATGGGGCGTTTTTGTGATCAATGATTGCAATCGAAATGATCTACTTTCTAGCATTGCTGTCTTTCGTTTTTTTTCCTGAACTTGTTACTTCGTACTAGTTTGCTTATTTTTAGTATCCTAATTTTCTTATTTAATTTTTGTTCCTACAGGGTGCTGGAAAGTACAAACAGGAAGGCAAGAACTATATTGTTAATGATGGGGACATTATATTTTTCAAGTTCAATGTGACATCTACAGGGAAGAAATAGACCTACAGGGATTTTTTTCTCGACCATCATTTCTTGATAGTGGCTATTAGTGTATTGGAGTAGGAGCACTTTTCAATGCTTATTTCTGTTTGAGGTATATAGAGTATATATCGGCAGTTGCCTGCTCCTCAAGTTATCAAAATGGGCAAATATGGTATAGAGTATATATATATCGGCAGTTGCCTTCCTGAGATTTGTGCTTGTTTTACAAATTTTATGCGACATGTCGACTTGAAATCTAGGAAATTGATTGGTAATTTCTATCTTCTCGTGCGTGTGGGTCGTTGTATGCACAGCCAAGTGATGTGACCTCTGCGGTCGACCATGATGCGGACAGATTGGCTCTGCCATATCTGACAGCTGGTTTCTGATGGCAGGCGAGTAGAGTAGACTCCTGAGAGGGTGACGTTCAGTAGTCGTGTGTTGCATGGCATTGGTTGRTTTGTGGGTTATCATTGGTTCCGGGATCCGGAGCCACCTGGGAAGGATGTTGGTAGACAGTTGTCTTCGGGKCTGCTAATAGTTGTCGGTGCACTTAACAAACTGATTACAGATTAGATCTCATTGCCGCTTTAGTAATGAGATGGTGCTACAGGGATCGACCGTCCATCCGTACAAACTGCCCCTCGTGGTTGTGTCGTTTTCAAAATGGAGGGCACACCGGAAGGATACCAACGGTGTGAGAAGAAGCTTTGTTTGGGAATTGTTGGTTATGCACTTAACAAACTGATTACAGACTGGACCTCATTGACAGTTTAGTATGAGATGGTGCTACAGGGATCAACCCTCCRTTGGTACAAACTGCACCGCATGGTTGTGTCGATTTCAATTTGGAGGGCACATGATAGTGTGTCACCTGCGGTGAGAAGATTTTTCTTACTGGGATGGACCGCTCTGCACTGAACAAACTGACTACAGATTGCCATTTTAGAGTATGCGTTTCCCTCTTCGAGTAGGACTGAAGTGAGTGTAGCCAAGTGATGGGRCCTTCRATGGAGGTCGACCATGATGCGAACAGATTTGGTTCAGCCATGTCTGATAATTCGGTGACTGATGGCAGTAGTGCTGCGTTTCAGTAGTCTTTCCTGCCMGGCYTTGAAGCCGGACCGCCAGACAAAAATCCAATGATGGTTTTGGAAACTGGAGAGACAAAAATCTGGTCTTACTTTTTAGTTTTTTCTCGAAGGTTTTAGTTGGCAGKAGTGCTGCGTTTCAGTAGTCTTTCCTGCCAGGCTTTGAAGSCGGACCGCCAGACAAACATCCAATGATGGTTTTGGTAACTGGAGAGACAAAAATCTGGTTTCACTTCTAGTTTTTTCTCGAAGGTTTTACAGTAGAACCTCTGTAAGTCGCTCCTCTATAATCCAATAAATGTCTAAAAACCAATGTTGTCAGACAAGTCGCCAACTAGGCCACATAACAAAGGTTGTGACTAAATCTGACAAGTCTGGGACTTATTGAGTAAGGGAGGTTCTACTGTAGTTTGTGTTAGCTTGATTTAGCAGTTCTGAACTATTTGTTTGACCCACGTTCTAGAGATTGGATTATGACTTGGATTGACTGCCAACTTGAAGCACTCCAAGTAAATCTCAGATCTCAAGCCATTTTTGGTGCAAACATCGGTTCTCTAGCCTTKTTTGTCAGTTTTCTAGCCTGGTTGTATGGCTAGAAAACTGACAGAATCTGGGAAGGTGCAAGTTTTCGTACAGCAGCAGATTAGGAAAGTTATCTGCTCGGAGCTGTTGTTCTGTTAGCTTAGAGCATTGATCACGAGGTTTGATTCAGCACACGGTTTTCGAAATGCGTCATATTTTTCTTCATCAAGTAAYCATTGAGGTACTTATGAAAAATCACTCTTGATAGTATCCTTCTACACAAGAATATTTGACAGCTTCAGACATTTCGTTGATACTCAGGCTCCTGTTTTTCAATTTTAAGTAGTAAAGCCTTTTGGTATGTCAGGTTYACCTAGCTGGTTCACTTCTGTTGATCGATTATTTATCCATACATGTTGATCCTTTGCACAGTTGTGTACACTGGAACTAAATACTCAATATCTGTTAACACTCGCCTGTATCTATTCTATTGTTTGGGTGAGGCACTTGGATAACGCCTTCCGGTAAGTGCTTCACTGCAAGACCGGGCAGGAAATGACGACATGCATAGAGGACAGCTGAGTAGAACCCTGGASCATTATCCAGAAACACGAAGTGTCCCCCCTGAATCAGCATAGTACATTTGGTCATTGAAGAAGACACAAAGTGCAAAAAAATGTAGTCACTGAACAGGACATAACATGGTATACATCTTCCAACTTATCTAGCATTCATTTGCTTACCTGAGGAACACGGAGAAGCTCAGTGTCGACAGGGATCTTCTTCCGAGCCTCTTGAGCTCCACCCCAGTCCATCCAGTCATCTACCCCGTAAATGAAAGAAGTTGGTACCTTCCAGTCTGGGGCACTGTCATCCCGAAGCACGTGTAAATGGGTAAACAACGTAATATACTGTRAAAATGTACAGTAGATGATAATAACATCAAAATCTCAGCACGGTCTACTAAAACTGTCAGACACCTAATCCCATCTCCTGTTCTCACCCAAATTACTAACAGTGAGCTCTTTTCATACACTTGCTTTGAATTGCTTTGAGTTACTTATGCAAGTCGTGTAAGCATGATTTGGCAAAATGTCTATGGCCGATGATCTTTGAATGGTAATGTGGTTGTCTGTTACTGCGGAGTGGCCAAAGGCCTCCCACTTTGTCATTGCATAATAATTTGTACAGTCATAAGATAGTAGTTCTTAATGGATTTGGCCTTGGCCCCCTCATTGATATCTCCATAGCTCTATAGTGGTCACCCCAATATCGTACTCCTCTATATGTTAATATGCTAAAGTGACGCAAACAGTATTCTCTACCTTGAAGGACGACGTAGCAGGGACAAGCTTGCCCACATACCTGGTAATAAGTGGCGTTCGAGCAAAAGCACCGAGTGAGAAGATATACTTCAAGCAGAGCTCTCCACTCGCTCTTCCAGCCAAGGTGTGGAACAAGTAATCTGGAACCAATTCATGTACTTCAGTTAGATACGAAAGGCACTGCTACAATGGTACCCACACTTGAATTATGATAGTAGAACCTTGTAACGACCATCAGCAGTAGAGGAAGATTGCAGTAGCGGCTAGGAGAGGGATATAGCCAACCACTAAAAAGCTTTGACTCCTGCTCATTGAGCATGTTGCCAGAGGCGTAGGTCCCAAACCTCACACCRGCATATTTACGAACTAGTGCAGGTCCCCATGGACCTACACCCCTACAAACCACCATTGCAAGTTCATGATAGTTTCACGTGGTCCTTGCAACATAAAATAGCAGAGTCCTAGACATTAGGTGAGTAATGAAAGAGTAAACTGAAGCTTTACCTTACAAGCTTTTGTGGTGTAAAATTGGAATCCCACATGAAATTTGCGACGGCGCCTCTCCACGTAGACCTGAACTGAATGATTCGGTCCGATTCCTCAGAAAATCCAGCTGCGCCCACTAGGATGAGGTGCTGGACACGCTCAGGATGCTGCGCATGATATTCAGCGTTGGTGYAATCTCCGTTTAGTTACCAAGTGACTCTCGAGGAAATTTTGTAAACGAAATACTAATCATGGACTTAAGTAAGCCTAGGTTCGACAATGACCTTGAGGGCGTACCGGGCTGCCACATATCCTCCGAGAGAATGCCCTAATAAGATGAAACGATCCAGTTCCTTCGCCTTTCGCCATTCTTCCAGAGAATCCACGAACCAGGACTCGGTCTCTGTTGATGCAACAAATTCACTTCTTAAACTCTCCTACAAAGAAAAAGAAATACATGCAGCATGCTTAGAATTTGACTTGTGACAAAGAACTTAACCCCTAAAAGACCAAGAAGCCTAGATTGGGCCCCATGCTTTTTAGGCAGTTTTCAGAAGGTARTATGTGGGCTTTCTTTTGTCCAATTTTAATCATTTTTCATCAAAACGTGCAATCTTCGTTACTGATTCCGGTGATACCAAATTTGACGCTATCTGAATTACAGTTTTCAGAATATGATCAATCGGAACCTAGTCAGCGCAGATTGTAAACGATTGACTCGAGCAGCCTGAGTTTCGCGAAATGTGAAGCAATACCTTCGGTGCTTTTGCAGGTGAAATCTGGCCTGCTTGAAGCCCCGCATCTGAGATTCAGACAAGTTTCAAGTCAGTTGATTCTAATTCCAAACGCTAGCATACCATACGATGAATATCAGCCAACCRGTCCATATTTCAARTGGATTCAAGCGGATGGTGCACAAAGCCACAACAGAGGAAGAGAAAAGAAAAGTCACCCGAGCTGGTCTATGGCGAGAACTCGAAACCGTTGGGCAAGGTCATCGTAGTTGCGAAAGAAGAACCCCTGTGCAGCGCCATACCCGTGCACCAAAACCAAAGTCGGCGCGTTCTCTTTCTCAAACGTGATGGTATTGATGAAGCGGGGCTCATTGCTGGACGATCGAAACCAGCGCACTTTGGAACCAGGAGGTCCTGAGCCAATATTCACCTGCTCTTGGACGTAGGTAGTTCTGCCCCCACAGAGATTGCCCGACTGCGATCTTTCAGAAACTTTATTATGAAAACCATGACTTGACGCAATTCAAGATTGAACAAAGATTATGCGAATCCCTTGTACTTTGTCATTTAGATTACAGTGAATGAATGTGGAATGTGGATCTAGCTGCAGATAAGGAAGCAAGCCCCTTCCGACTAAAATCCTAACAAATCCATAAACGCTACTTCACTCACTGGTCTCTCGATCAGCATTGCCGTCCCAGTCGAGGAAGAGATCCTGTGATGAAGATRTCATGACGCATTGCAATGATCGTGATGCAGAGAAAGTACTTGAGAAGACTGAAAAGCCGATTCTCGGAAGCAAGCACTTCTTGCTTCGACGTCGGGCACCAGCGCAAGTATTGCTGCCATGTCGAAATCCAAGATGGTTGCGGAGGCTCCGTCGCTGCCTCTGTAGCCGCCTCAGTGGCGGTCATTTTCATTCTATCARGAGCCAAGATCACGAAGAGATGAAYCGCAGCAACAATGTCACATGAAAATGGYCACCACGGATGCTTCTCACCTCTTCATAAACAAGTACGAAACTTGATCGACAATCTAGCTYTCTCAAATCGTTCATARCATTAAAAACACGATTCTCCAATCACCTCAATTCATTCATATCACATCACGAATCACATCATCCCGCAGACATTTAATTATAATTCCAATTKCTAAACCGATCCACGGACTGSACAGACGCGCCATTGCAAAGCAYGGAATCATCAAAATGTTGAWRCAACATACATCAGCGCCACGAGTCACCCCGTTCAAAGAGGCGTGCCCCGTCGTTGCAATGCATCCCACCGGAGTTCACTMCCGACCGTTTCCTACAAATTTCTGCAGCCAATTCAGCGATAAGCATAATTGCAATTGCAGTGGAATGACCAAATAACCGGAACTTTGTTCGGAGAATCTGGAGAATTCAGCATCCTCTTGTCTACGAGGAGCATCAGTAGTGCTGGTGAAGCTCTGAAATGTTGTTTTAGGGTTAGGGTTAGGGTTTAGGATGGTCACACCACCAAATTTATTTTGTCATCTTGGAAAAAGTGCCAAAGTGGCGATCATTTCGAATCTCGTGAAACAATAAGGGAGTATGCTCTAAAAGTGACCATTTAACTCTTGAAGGACGGACCGGTGGCCGTAGAAATCATGCATTTTTCATACCGTGTGACATCATCTACTTTGAAAAGCTAATATATTCATTGGAAGTCCAAGTACTAGAAAGATCTTCCCTTTCCACTCCTAATATCGAGGATGAAAAGTTGTAATTTTGTCCTACACGGTTTGATTTTCTATCTTCCAAAGGACACAAAACCTCCGCCGCAGGGTTCAAGGGTTAAAATAGAAGCACCTAAAAGCAACACTTGTTTTAAATTTGCAGATCTTGAAGGTAGCTACAGAATAAAATGATATGTGCTTGTTGGGAAATGGAACAGGAAACCAACAAAATTGTTTTCGTATTTTGCCAAGCTCGTATGAATATAATACAAATTTTTGAAAACAACTATATAGTTGTTTTCGTATTTTGCCAAGCTCGTATGAATTGAATATAATACAAATTTTTGAAAACAACTATATAGTTGTTTTCGTATTTTGCCAAGCTCGTATGAATATAATACAAATTTTTGAAAACAACTATGTAGATGCACCTACTGCAGACACTAGACTAACACCAAAGTGGGCACGGAAACATCCAAGAGCGACACACTCTAAGCTTGGATCTCAAGCGGGTGATTGGCCACTTCTTGGGAGAGTGACAACTTCTTGGAATCCCACTTGTCTACTTTAGATCCACTTGCACTTGGATTTAGGTCTTTTTCTAGCTGTCGCAAAACGACTGCTATTAGTTTAAGGTGTATTTACTTTAACCGTGGAGTGTCTTGCTTCATCCCAAAAATTGACCTCTTGAAAAAAATCATTATAAACTGCTATTTGGAAGCATAATTTGGAATCGATATACAAATAAATGTTGTAGATGAGAGTTGTAGATTCCATTCGTACGATTAAATTCACCAATGTTACCACCAATATGTTTTTATAAATTTTGAAAAGGAAATTTCAAAATTCCTTCGAAATTTGATAATAAGCAAATTATTATCATTTTTGGAGTAAAATTTTTTGGAATGGATTTGAAACATGGTTCTTCTGACATGGTGACTTTAAGAAATTTTAATGTTCTTAAAATCTATGATCTCATTTTGGCAAATCCAATTTTGAACTAAAATCAATGTAATTTTGGCTTGGTCAATCACTTGACATAGTTGCACATTGGTTATTTAAAAAAAACATGTACTTTGGTAACACCAAATCCATCCCTTAGATAGAACAACAACTTGATATAGTATCCCCACACATTGGAAAAAATTTCATCCGAGCAATTAGGAAGATGAAATTGTTGTTTCAATTTGTTCATCATCTAGGGTTTGGACGTAGGCGCGCTCTAAGGTTAAGGGCTGGTCTGCTTTTTTCGTAGATTTCAGTGGACAGAAATAAATTTAGCTTATTTTTCAGAAAAAGAAAAAAGGTTGTGGAACTTAGCACAAGGGGTTTCATATTTTTCCAAGCATTTTTAAATTATATATGAGTTTTCAAAGATTTGTGACATAGGCACCTATTTGTGACCATAGGTCTTCCAAAATCTGTCCACTTGCAACTTGTAAAGAAATGGGAAGAAATGAAAGATAATGATTGGCTCTTGCAATAAAAAAGAATTTTTTCTTGATTCACTCAATGGTGAATATGGTCCATTTAAGGATTACCCTCTATCCTACAACTATTTATAGGGATGATTTCAAGGAGATGGTTGCTTTTAGAGCATACTCCCTTACATTTCTACATTTATCAAATTTTTTAGCAAGAAATCACTTTTGGTTCCTATACATTTTAATTTGGAAATTTTATAATTTCATGTATTTATACTATACCTTGAGGTGAATCCCAATACTTAGGTATTGAAATGGTTGAACCCTTGAAGGACCAAGGCACATTTTAGATCTAGAAATTGTCAAAAATTGCCACTTTTTAGGGCAACAAGAAAAAACGAAAAAAAAAAAGCTTTTTTTTCAAAATTCAATGGTATAAAATTGTGCTAGACTTTGCTAGGAATGTGTGGAAAAACATTTAGAAACTTTGACCGCACGGATTGAAAGATCATAATGTTTGAAGTTAGATGATAAAGCTTTTTTCCAACCTTGCTAGACAGGGCCTAGAAACTTTTATTCCTTCTATATGATATTTTTGCACTACACATGTTTATTTTTTTGACATTTGCATTTTGTATCACGTAAGCTACATACCCACCGAATTTCAAAATCATAGGAAGAGTTTTGCACATGCTGCAAGAAATTGCCCGAGCTGCCCGCAAAGTTCAAGATAGCATAACTTCTTATCCAAGCACTTGATTGGAAAAAAAATTAGATTTTCAGGAGGAGGGTAATTGTTACACATTGTGTCCAAATTTCATGAACAATCAACCAAAAATGACTTTGTAAAATTGACCTACCCGAGATTTTTGTGTACGTCAAACAGACACTTGGTCCTTTAGGAGGTAATTTTGGATGAGACTTTGGACTATTTAACTTGTAATGTAATTATTTAAATTTCAAATTATTTGGATTTTTTAAAATTATAGCATTTTGAATTTCAAATAAATYAAAGATCTTCAACTAATTTATTTTTTTGTTTTTGAATATTGGTCAACAAATTTATAAAATTTTGGACATGCTTCAAATTTTGTCTAATTATTTAAAAAAATTGACTCAGACGTAAGGTATATCAATAATGGAACTAAAAAAATTAGCCCAAAGGTTAGAACTATATTTCATCAAAAAAACATTCCGATTATTCCATTTTTAGAGAAAAAAATGATAAGTTAAAAAATATAAAAATAAATTGCACATTTAAACCAAGGATCTTATATTAGACTTGTACAAAAGTATGGCAAAAGAATTCCAAAGATTTTGACAACATGGATTATAAGATGATTTTATTTGTAGTGCAAAGAAAAGTTTTCTTTGTTAGTTACCATACTAGGAATCATGGTTGCTATTCTGTGAGCCTGTAAGCGTGAGCTTGTGAGCTTGTGAGCCTGTGAGCGTACAATTTATAAGAGATTTCATTTAAAAAATTTAGAGAAAAATTATAATTTTTAGTAAATTTTAGTACCTATAATTATGGACCTATTACCGTGGACCTATCACCGTGGTCCCTTGAACAACCTTGATGATTTTTTTAATCTCAATGAAACAATCTCATTTGATTTCAAACAAATCTTAAGTAATTATCAATTTTTTTTTCTTAAAATCTGATAAGGAGCACATCAAAATAGTAAGTGCTTGATCTTCCTCTTGGCGCCAAGAGGTCCCAAGCAACAAGGGAGTGATAAACCAAACGACCATCAAATCAAGATAAAAGAATATAATTCCTTGGGGGGGACTACAAAAGGATCTACATTGCTATAGGACAATGATCAATCAATATTCTATGTAAACTTATTTCCGTCTCCATTCATCTTTCACATCAATTAAGTTCTTCATCTTTGTAATGTATACTTCTAATATTCTATAAGGACATTACTAAAAATAAAAATTTTAACAAGGATTATACTTAACCACGGTAATAGATCCACGATAATAGGTCCATAGTAATTGGTACTAAATTTACTAAATATAGTAAATTTTGTTCAAAATTTATAGACAAATCTATTTTTAGAAATATTTTTAAGTTTTTTAATGCCACTTCAAATTTCTGGGCTCTACGCTCACAAAATCCCTGCTCTACGCTCATAGGCTCACGCTCACAGGCTCACAGAATAGCACCGCTGTACTAGGAATTTAGACTTTGATTCCTCTCAATTTAATGTCAACTTAATGTACTACAAAGTCTTAAGGTTTAAATTCTTTTGTATACAGAATTGAGTTGAAAGCTAAATTGAAATAATGAATTTCCTTTCTTTAAAAAATTGTCAAGTAGGAGTAGGTGTAAGATGGAAGGGAAAATTAAATCACATCTTTACCAATAGTTCTAAAATGGAATTGAAACATTTCAATTTTAATTGTGAGAGTATTGTASCAAGTAATCTATACCTTATAGATGAAAGTTAAAAGTTTTTTTTAAAAGTGTGAAACTTGAGTTCAAAAATACATCTGATATGCAAGTTTTTCATGAAGATGCCTTCATTACCTACAAAGCAAACTTGATCACGACTTTCATATCACCAACTCAAATTAAATAAGTTGATGCTTTCCAAGTAGAAATAAATATTTTCTATGAAAAAATATTTGTAAGAAAATAATTATTTTTTATATTTTATTTACTTATTTGCTTCCTAGATTCAATCATTTTGTATTTAGGAGGGCGTTTATTTTCTTTGGTCACCAATTGAAATAATATTTTAATTCCAAAAAGCTAGTACATAATCTTACCTTACAAACAATTAGAGTAATATTTGTCATGAAAGGAATGGCCTATTAAAATTATATTAAGACCCTGTTCCAAGACTTTGAACCTTTAGGGATTTTAGAAAGTGAGTTTATAAACTAGAAGTACATAATTTTGTTAGAGATGGAGCAAAAGTGAAACCAAAGTAAGAAGAAACCAAAACATAAATGCAATGCACAATGACCATGTTATAATAACATTTGAATACACATAAAATATGGTTTTCAATGTTAATATGTAAAATATTGTAGTGTTTTGAGGCTCAAAAGTTCTTCAAAATATGGATAGTCAAATCAAGTCTAAATTTTCATATGGATTTATTCTCTATTACATTCAAACATAGGATCCTTTGGTTAACTTGTTCAAGTACATCCTCCCAAAATGTTATACTAAAAATCCCCACGTATTGCAAGTTCAATGTACTTAAACTTCAAAAAATAGTTTTTTCTAACCCTTCCAAGAGATGAAGTTTTGTCTTTTAACAATTTTATAAAATCACGTAAGTCTAGAATTTTTGCAATTTAGCCAATATGTTAGAAATTTAGGTTGAAAAGATATGCAAAAACAATTTAACCAAAAATGTATTCCAATTTTATTTAATTTTAAGAAAAATATTACATGGAAAGTGATTCCTAATGAAAGAAAAAATATATCACTAGTAACTTTGACAAGAAATTGAGAAATGTAATTCTATATGGTAAAGATATTTTACTAATAAGCATCATGTTGCTTTTTGGTCTACCTAGAGACAGTAACTTAATAATTTATAACTTATTCACAGGGTGTTCAAACCATGCGTGCTAAAGTATGTTGAAAGCCCTTTTTAATGATTCAATGAAAAGAATTGATGTTTAATAATAGTAACTATACTTAGTTGTAATCAGTGATAATTATAGGTGTACATACTTTAAGCTTTGGCTTAGTCCAAGGACATCATGAACTATGTGTTCATGTATTTTGAACGCATAGAACGCGTAGTGAGGCAGAGGTACTATGAGGTCTCACATTGCGTTCAAAATAATTTTGATTTTTAAATTTTAAATTTTTCATACCCCTCTCCCCTCTACTTCCCCCAAGCTTATAATTTTGAGAAACCGCTTTAATTGACAATTAATATAGGACAATTCATCCCGTATCCGGTATCCATATCCAATATTCATATTCTGTGCCCGTATTCAGTATTGTACCCGTACCTATATTGCATCCATATCTAGTATTCACTATATATTTGTATACAATATTGTATCCATATTCATATGTACGGCTCAGATTGAATCTCACAAGATCAACGGTTTGTGGTTTTTTGAGAAAATCGACGGTCATTTAAAAGGTAAGCACTTTTTTTAAAACAATCAACGACTTGTAAATTTTTTGAAAAAGGGAGGGGGGCAACCAATGCAAACCAGGGGTGAACCTCTCTTCTGGAGAGATAGTTTGATTATTCCCAATGTTGGAAAGTCACGATTCCAACAACCTAGTTATTTGAGAACAATTTGCTATTTTTGAGTKAGCTTTGTTAGTGGAGGATTTGGTTTCATTTATTTTGCCATATCAATTCAAAATCCCAATGGATTGGAAACTTTAATTCAATTGCTAATCCCTAATGGACCACAAGGCCACCTTGTGGCTTTTGTAACAGGATTTTTTGCACCCTTAATCCTATACGGATTAAGAAAGTGATTGAATTTTTCACTTCTTACGGTATACACTTGCATGTGATGAACCATACAAAATCCATAATTTGTAAATTTCCTTTTTTCGTTTGTTTGCAAAATTTCTTGCAAGTTTACCGGAAAAGAATTCAATTTTCATGATCTTTTGAATTACTAGAATCTATTATGGCAATGATATTGAAAATTCATTACCAGGATATTTCTAAAGGGGGCCAAAAATGCATTCCCACCATTATTATACAAGGAAGGTACATAAAATAAATTTTCTTCCACTATACTTGYACCCTTCTTGTATTCGTTTGTCATGATCATACCAGCTAATAAAGTAAATCAACCTATGACAAGCAGAATGCCTGGTTTGCCCCTATCACCATTGTTTAAGTTTTTAGACTATTTTTTTTGCAAAGAAAAATGGGAGCATTAGAAAGAGTAATTAAAATTTTATTTTTTAGACAAAGTACAAATTTGTTATGAATTTTCGACGTGTGATGCCCAATTGACCTAAAAGAGTATCTAGAAAACTCCCAAACCAATCAAAAGTGTATCGATAATAGTCACCTTATTTACCTAAAATAGTCACAAAGGTGGAAGTTCCTAATACAGTCACTAATCACTCTATCACCATAATCCAAAACATTGATTGTGGCCTCTAACTCAACCTAATTACTACAATAGATGGAGTGTTTTATGACTTGGAAAATATGAATGGGGATTATTGGCTACTACTAGCAATTACATTTTTTTTGTAGACCAACCAGCTCACAATGACATTTTACATGTASTACCCTTACATCAAACAAATATGTGATTCTTTGTAGTCATATTCTAAGTTAGTTGGAAAATATAACTACACATAGTAGCATGCTACATTGGCCTTATTTTTCTTTACTCAAGTAGGTCAAAAGAAAGTCAAGCCTCCAAGGCCAATCAAYGCATACATCACAAAATTTAGAACCTCCGGTATGTCAACAATTGTCACGTGGTTATCATTGTTTCATGGTTTTGCACATTAATATACAATTTATTTCATCATTGCAATGCATTACTTTACAATTTATCACATTGTTGTGATGTATTACTTTTAGTTGCAAGTAATGCATTGTAATGGTGGTATAAATTACAAGTAAAGTAATGCACTGTAATGATGCACTAAATTGTATACAAGTGTAAGAATTCATGAAACAACAATAATCACATGATAAATGTTGAAAAATAGCAGGTTCTAAACTTTGTAATGTACACGAGGTTGACTAAATATGACGCACTACATGCCCTCAACTACCATATTTATGAATATGACTAATGTCTAAAGCAACTAATTGGTAACAACTAGAACCAGTCATATCGAAATCATCTATAGTGATTCCTACACGAGTCATATATATTGCACTCATAAAAGCCCCATCAGTTTATCGTGGTGTTGTCTAAATGTCATTTATTGAAAAAAAAATTGTTGTTGGTTGCTGGAAGATTGTAATGGGTCATTTCCTAGATGTCTATCATGAATGGTTTACCTATCATAGGATACCTCAGCTTATGTCAAAATTTTGATTCAAGAAAAACTTTGTTTGAACCTTGAGCATCTCACCAAAATATAAAACTTTTGTAAATCAGAGTTTTCAATTTGTGGAATGAGAATCCAATAAAGAAAGAAGGCCATAAAACACCCATCACTACAAGAGAAAGAGGTGTTTTAAGTGAGTATTTAAGTATAGTCCTATACACAAGATTATAAGTAATGACCTCTAAGGACATTTTCAGTAATTTTTTTGCTCTACTGAGCTTGAAATTAAAATTTCATATGTTGAAGATTCAAGTTGAGGATCAAAGAAAAAAATTCAAGAAAAACACACTTGATATTCAATCATTAAAAAATTGTTAAGTAGAAGTAGGTCCACAATTGAATGAAACACTAAATTGTTAATAACTCTAAGGTAAGATTGAAACACCATAATTCTAATGGTGAGTTTTTTTTGCAAAAAAACTTGACCCTATCAAGTTATTCGTTTTTGAAAAATTGTGAAAATTGCATTAAAAAATGAACTCTATGGGTTATTTCGTCAAAAAGATGCCTAGAATGTCCGAAAAACAAGATTGTCCATAACTTTCTCATTATTAGTCCAAATAGAATGAATCAAATCTAGATGTACACAAAAATATAATCTTTGACAAAAAAATGAAAAATGAAAAAATTCCGTATTTATGTGATTTTTTTGTTCTGCTTCATGAACTAAAATTTGTGCACAATATGGCATAACTTTTGCCCCAAGGCACCGATTGGAACAAAAATTATATTTTCAAAAAGCTAATGTGATTTTCTATCATCAAAAAAAGTTTCAAAAAATTATGTCAAAAATTGAAATCACACAAGCTTGCCCAAAATTCCAAGTGTCCCCCGAGGGGACACTTGGGACTTTAGGGGTTACTACAACATTATAACCTTTGGGATTGGGATTTTTCAATTCCAAAAATGAATTCTTCACAATTCAATGTTTTGGATCATTTTCTACCTCTTCCTACTTACAATTTTTCAGCAATTTTTTTCTCATATGTTTTAAAATTCCAAATGATTTGAAAAATTTTAAGCATGAAGCCAACTTGCCTTGAAAAATGAATCCAAAGTCTGAGCACCACCATTTTGGACATCTTTCCATGAAAACATGACCTTGTAAAGTAATGCTTCCCGGATTTTTGAAGGGCAAAAAAATGGATTTATGTCAATTCAAATGCTACAATATCTTCCAATCTACCAGGTCGAAATTTCTTGAAATTTTTTCCACGTCTTTTCAAACTAGCTTACTATAAGACCCTATAGTTACATGTGTCCCAAAGTACTTCTTCCTAACATTGGTATGCATACTAGAAATGATAGTTTTGGAGCATTTTTGGTGAAAACATAGTCAAAAAAATTTAGGGGTTAAGGTGKTAGGTCACTACTTTAGAACTTTTTTAACCCCTAAAGTCCCAAGGCCATTCTTTTTTTTGTTAATAACCACTCAAAACTACCAAAATTGTTGCGTTCACCCAAAGAAACAAAAAAGATGCTTTTTAAGAATCTGAACATAGGAGCTTGTACTAAATTTGTCTCAAATCATGTGCTAAATTTTTTGTGATGTTTGATCGTACATATTGAAAGATATGAGCATTCAAAGTCAAAGAAAAAGTTTTTTTTTATGAAGATGTTGTAATTGCCCGCAAAATAAGAAACTCCATAACTTTCACATCACTAATCCAAATGAAATGAATCAAAGCTTCCTATTTAGAAAAAAACTAATCTATTAGGAAAAAAGTATTACATTTTTATTTTTATTTTTTGGGGGATTTGTTTTGCTGCCCGGTCCCCCTCATTTTGAGGTTATTGTGGCATAGCTTTTGCTCCCGAGCACTGATTAAAATAAAAAATATATTTCCTAAAAGCTTATAATTTTTTCTATGTTTAGACAAAGTTTCAAAAAGTTCAAACAAAAATTCAGCTCATAGGAGCTTGCGCAAAATCCATTTTGTCCTCCATAGGAATAACGGGACTTTAGGGGTTAATATGGTCATGATTGCTATCAATGTTTGTTTTGAAAATTCATACTAATTCTAATTCATATCAAATTAATGTGATTCCACTTGCACACAAGATGGTTTTTGAGGCCTTTGAAAGACTATAAGTTTGCAAATTGTAGGAATTTGTCGGAACTCTGTGAACTATGCCATGTAAGCAATCTAAAGTGGTAAAGAGATTGACATGTGGGATAATAATATTTAATTACATCATTAAAAAAAAATTTAAATGAAATTTTTTACAAATATTATACAAATTGTTCTAACCAACAATGGTTGGTTCACAAYATTGAAAAYAGGCTTGAAACACTCTCCTAATGCTCTCAAAAAAATCTTATGATTTCATTTAACTCAACTAATTATTTCTTTGAAAAATATAGGCAACAATCAACACATTGCATAAGATAATCAAATAGCAAATCTAAATGGTCATAGGTTGTTCAAATAGCAAATCTAAGTGGTCATAGGTTGTTCTACCTTAGAGTGAGTTCAAAAACGAAAGGTCGTATTGCCAAAGATCCACGGTTTAGGGTTCAAACTCCAAATGCAAATGTATTTGTAACAAAAAATTGAAGACCTAAAAGCTCAAGGTACAAGAGATTATAAATTGCTCTATGCCTGCTTCCTTGAAAGGGCCATATCTACTAAACAATTAAATATATGCAGGTTTACATGAGCATATTTTTATTATCCAACCACTTTTTTTCTTTGTATTGAAATTTACAACTTGACAACCTCCTTGGAATCTTGGAAAGGATTATATCATTTTTAGGGAGGGGAGCTCATTAGAATAGGATCCAATTTGATGGATGGATATAGTTACAAAATATCTCAACAACCTCTCAAACATCATACAGTCAATAAAAATTATTATGACATTTTCATTAAAGGGAACTCATTAGGGTGGAGTGGAGTGTAATGTATCAATGTGATAGGATGGATATACTTGCAAAATATCTCAACAACTTCTCTCCCATTATGGAAAGGATAATACCATTTTCATGGAGGTGCAATCAYTAGGATGGTCAACAATGTGATGCACTTACTACTGGCACGGATGTAGTTGCAAAATATTTCAAATTTATTTTCAACATCATGGAAAGGACTGTACCATTTCCATAAAAGAGAATTGAGGAAGACAGTGGACAATGTTACACACCAATGTACTAAGGTGGATATAATTGCTAAATATTTCATAAACTTCAGTGACACACTAAGACTATAGAAAAAATTATATCATTTTCACAAAGGGGAATTCATGAAGATGGTCGACAATGTGATATACTAATGCACTAAGGTGGATATAGTTGTAAAATATACAAAAAAAAACTCTTTGATATTGTAGATACGATTACACTTGATTTTCACATAGGGGAACCAAAGAGGTTGGTGGGGACAAAGTAACGCACCAATGTACCTGGGTGCACACAATTGCAAAATATCTCAACAACCTCTCTAACATCACGGAAAGGATTATACCATTTTTACAAAGGGAGATTCATAAAGGTAGTTGACAATGTGAAACACCCAAATGTGCTCGAATGGATGTAGTTGCAAAATATATTAAAAAAAAACTCCTTGATATCATAGACAGGATTACACTTGATTTTCACAGAGAAAACTGAAGACGTTGGTGGACAATGTAACGCACCAACGTACTTGGGTGCACACTGTTGCAAAATATGTCAACAACCTCCCTAACATCACGGAAAGGATTATACCATTTCCACAAAGGGGAATTCATGAACGTGGTAAACAATGTGACACACCCAAATGTGCTCGGATGGATATAGTTGTAAAATATATATAAAAAAAAACTCTTTGACATCATGGACAGCATTACACTTGATTTTCACAGAGGGGAACCAAAGAAGTTGGTGGGGACAATGTAACGCACCAACGTACTTGGATGCACACTTCTAGCTTCCCCCCTTTCTCCATCCCCTGTCTCACCTCTCTATCTTCTCCTTCTCTTGTGTCTCCTCTTCCCCCTTTCGTTTCTCGTCTCCTCGCAGTTCGCGTCGCCGCCTCCGCGCTATTGGTTTTTGGCGGAGTCGGCAATTCGGGCAGACACGGGAGGACACGCTCTTTGATTGCCCCGCGAGAGGTTCCTATTGCGATCGGGACCGATCTTGCGAGGGAGCGAGAGTGAGTGGATTTGGTTGAATTTGGATTGGTGATGTGTGGTTTGAGCATGTGATGATGCTAGAGATGATGACGATGCGTAAAACCCTGCGGTGTCGGTGATGAGGTTTGATGCTGCGGGTCGTGGTTGAGGACTTTTGTCATTTTTTGGTTTTGCGACCAGGAACGATTGCTGCGGGGAGGGAGTGTAGGATAAAGTTGTTTGCGATTATTGGCGGAGCGCAATGGCGATGGAGACGGGGGCAGCAGGGCAGGCCCTGGATGCACAGGTGACGCTCGTGTTGGCGGGAGATGGCGTGGCTCCCCTGGAGGCGCTGGTCGGACAGCTGATGAGCCCTAAGAATGAGCAGCGTGGACAAGCGGAACAGCTGTTTAATTACTGCAAGCAGCATCATGCCGATGCTCTGGTCATGAAGATGATCCATGCTCTGCAGGTTTGTCGTTTTCTTGGCCTCTGTATTAATCCGTGTTACGATGTCGCTTTCGTTGTGTAGGACTGACTTAGGTCGTGGAAAGCTTTTGGCCTCTGTTGACATCTGAAGTCTTGGCTGGTCGAAAATAAAAACTCACTTTTTTTCGCTTTATTCATATCAGATTTTGATTCAGTTTTGAATAATGTTGTATGCGAGAACCTGAAAGCATTTCCGCACTTGCTTGCGAAAGTCATAGGTTGATTAGGTTAGAAGAATACTATTAGTGTTTTGAGAGAGAGCTATGCAGTCGCTTGTGAGAATTGTAGTTTCTTGTTACTTCGGGGATCTCTCATTCTGATTTATGACCTCTGGATGTTTTAATAGAACGGTTGAACATATTGCCATTCCAATATTTCGAAGGTTTAGCGTATCGTATATATCTCTATTGCGGATGACGTTTCTAGCATTCTTAAAGAGAAGGTTCATGACGCAGCGCGGATGACTTAGTCTGGATACCATTAGAGTTCTGTTTGAATGTCACTTTCAAGTGTAAATCGAATYGACGACGGTTAATGCGTTCTTGTCAAAAAAATTTATGTCTTCGCAGAGATAGTTGTTTCAATTTCTSTGTCTGTGAATTGATTTCGAAAYCTGAACAGTCGGTCAGTTTGGCTTGATTGCCTTCTGCTGTGTCTCTTCTCCTTCAGTCTCGTTTACTGTAGTGCTCCTTGCTTGAYCAGGTTTCACAGCAGCTGGAAGTCCGTGCTATGGTTGCCATTTTATTGAGAAAGCTTATCACCAAGGACGACGTGTCATTGTGGCCTCAACTCTCACCTGCCACCCAAGCCGCTGTGAAAGGTCAGCTCTTATTGTGTGTTCAAAGAGAAGAAGGTAAGAGCATATCGAAGAAGCTTTGCGACACCGTGGCAGAACTTGCTGCTGGAATTCTTGAGGAAGGAATGTGGCCTGAGCTGCTTCCTTTTATGTTCCAATGCGTGAGCTCCGATTCCATGCGCTTGAGGGAGAGCGCTCTTCTCATGTTCGCTCAGCTTGCGCAATATATAGGACCACAGCTCCGGACTTACTTGCCGACGCTTCACACTGTATTCCAACAGAATCTGTCCGGCCAAACTTCGAGCGATGTGCGAATCGCAGCTCTGCGGGCTACCACTAACTTTGTTCAAACTTTAGAAACAGCTCAAGACAGGGAACGTTTTCAGGACCTTCTTCCAGGAATGTTGCAGACGTTATCACTTGCTCTGAACAATCACGAAGAGGCGACTGCACAAGAAGCCCTAGAAATGTTTATTGAGGTTGCGGGAACCGAGCCCCGTTTTTTGCGTCGTCAATTAGCGGAAGTTGTGGCCAATATGTTGCAAATCGCGGAAGCTGCGGAGTTGGAAGAAGGAACTAGACACCTAGCTGTCGAGTTTCTTATCACTTTGGCGGAAGCCAGRGAGCGAGCTCCAGGAATGATGCGCAAGCTACCTCAATATACTATCCGACTCTTCGCTGCACTGATGAAAATGTTATTGGATATCGAAGATGATCCTCAATGGTATGTTGCTGATACCGAAGATGAAGACAATGGGGAGACGGCTGACTACGAAGTCGGTCAAGAATGTCTAGACCGGCTGGCCATTTCCCTTGGAGGAAATACAGTCCTTCCCGTTGCTTCTCAGTTGCTTCCTTCATTTATTAACGACGCTGACTGGAAGAAGAGGCATGCAGCTCTTATCACTCTTGCACAAATTGCTGAAGGGTGTGCCAAGGTTTGCATCGTGCTCACTTCATAATCTGTGGCTTTAAATTTCTTAGGTTTGTATGTTCTAATCTTGTAGTTTGGGCTCTGTCCCTCATGTCTTCGACAGGACAAAAGTTTGTGCTTGTTCTTGATGACCGTACTTATTTTGGGGTTAATTGGTTTCTTAGGACTATCATGTGGTGGTTGCTTGCAGGTTATGATCAATAACTTAGACTCAGTGGTATCTATGATATTGAATTCATTTCGGGATTCACACTCTCGTGTTCGTTGGGCTGCCATTAATGCCATTGGTCAGTTGTCAACTGATCTTGGTCCCGACTTGCAACAAAATTATCACCAGCAAGTTCTTCCCGCACTTGTGAATGCAATGGATGACTTTCAGAATCCACGTGTTCAGGTGAGTCTAGTTGTCTGTTGGGCTGTGCTTGCCTATGTTGTATGAATGACGGGGCTTTCTGTATAATCTGTGAAACATACAACATTAGTGGCATCATGACCGATCTTACGAACAGAGCGAAGACTATTCATTTTAAGGCGACAGAGTTTCGTAGTTTGTTTTCAACCCAGTTAACCTTTGTGATGAAGGATTTCGGTTCTTATGATAGTGATCAATGTGAATGTTGATGCGGACAGGCACATGCCGCAGCAGCAGTGCTTAATTTCAGCGAGAGCTGCACGCCTGAGATCTTGACCCCGTATCTAGATGGAGTCATCTCAAAGCTCCTGATTCTTCTCCAGGTTTGTAACTAATGTGAACTTTCCAGGCTCTGTTGTTTTTTCTTTTCAATTGAGTTTGGGGTTTCATTTTCTGAATGTTCGTCGATATTGAGCCACTTGGAAAATTCATCTTGGCTGTACGTTGTGATTTCGGATGCAAATTACTTGTTGGATTTTTATGTGAATTTTTCCAGAATGGAAAGAGGATGGTTCAGGAAGGAGCCTTGACTGCTCTAGCTTCTGTCGCCGACTCTGCCCAGGTTCATTACTAACAACTCTATTTACCCTATTCACCCTGATTCTGAAATTTACGCTTTGATTAACTGTCATTACCTCCCGGTTACGTTCGTCATGTGTCTCCATTACGGTATACGAATTAATTGGCACRCTCCCAAAATACTGACTAATGAGCTGACAGGATCTAAAATTTAAAGGCTGTTCTAATGATATTATATTGGAAATAGAGTTTAATAAGACTTTTCATGTTTTATCRAGTATGTCTCTTATGCTGAGAATCATGCTCATTACAGGCTCACTTCCAAAAATACTATGACGCTGTGATGCCATAYCTTAAGAATATTCTAATTGGTGCCAACGACAAGCAAAATCGCATGCTGCGAGCCAAGTCAATGGAGTGCATCAGTTTGGTGGGTATGGCGGTTGGAAAGGACAAATTTAGAGAGGATGCCAAGCAGGTAATAGTCTCACTATGTCCTATGCTAAAATTACGCACCTCATTCGGGATCTTTTGATGTAGTGCTATTTGTGAATTTGGAGCAAAATTTGTAACAGATTGGCCTTGTGAGGTGTTGAATTCATGGTTTATCAGCATTATCGTCCACACTTGGTTGTTCTAAGTCACTGCCTGCTCTACATCTATTTAAGTTATTCGCATTGAGGTTCAGTCAGTCTATTGAGTTAGCGTGACGTGCCWTTTGTTTTACCTTACGTATCTGACTCTCCTTCAGGTTATGGAGGTCCTTATGACACTTCAAGGAGCACAAATGGAGGATGACGATCCTACCATCAGCTACATGCTGCAGGTTTGACTTTCTGTTAATATAATTTGATTCTATATCTTTTACTGTTCTGAATCTTGATTTTGCATATATAATTTAGTCTTTACTCGAAGCTGTTTATTGCAGGCTTGGGCTAGGTTATGCAAGTGCTTGGGCCAAGAGTTCCTGCCCTACATGAGTGTGGTGATGCCACCATTGCTACGATCTGCTCAGCTGAAACCTGATGTCACAATCACTGATGCTGATTCTGATGATGAGGGTAACGACTCCGATGATGACAGGTATGGATAGGGGTRTGAATGTGGCTTTTTGAAGGGTTTTGGTATGCCGACAATTTGCTTTATCTGCCTTCAAATCTTCTAAGATTTTGAATGGTTCTGATCATATCACTGTGCTTTGCGATYGGACACAAGGCGTATTATTTAGAAATGACAAGATAGAATTTATTTGTTTGCTCTGACACTAATTGGTTCCTTTTCAGTGTGGAAACCCTTACTATTGGGGACAAGAAAATAGGTATTCGCACCAGTGTTTTGGAAGAAAAAGCGACTGCTTGCAACATGTTGTGCTGTTATGCAGATGAACTCAAAGAAGGTTTCTACCCTTGGATTGATCAGGTGAAATTTGCAAGGTTCACCATTCCTGGATTTATAACCTGTACAGATTTTACTGAATGGTCGGTTGTGTCCATATTTCAATCATATTTTTTATATTTGAGGAGACTATTGGAAGCAGGCGCGTGAGCGCCTGGTCTTACTTCTACGTCAAGATCAGAAAGCGAACTTGGTGTTTAACTGTTTGCTGTGATCGCTTGATACTTCAGGTTGCTCCCATTGTGGTGCCTCTATTGAAATTCTATTTCCACGAGGAGGTCCGAAAGGCAGCTGTGTCAGGTTAATGCCACCTGCCGAGTCCTTTGCTGCGTCTGATCACGTCCAGGATACGAACGTCACATACTGTGATGCGTCTATAGTGCTTCTTCCAAAATCTGTAACCACAGATTTTTTCCACGTTCGAATTTCTTGCGTATTTAACCTAAGATTTGAAACACTAACTTTCACATCTTCTTTTCAGCCATGCCTCAGCTCCTGCGTGCTGGCAAACTTGCTGTGGAGAAGGGACAAGCTGCTGGTCGTGATGAGTCATATGTGAAACAGCTAGCAGACTATATAATCCCTCCTCTTGTCGAGGCTATGCATAAGGTCAGTTGTCTTTTCAAGTTGCCTGTTGTCTTAACTACTAAGATTTGATGTCTGTATTGATCACAAATCAGTAGCAGGTATCTAACGTGGAATAGTAATGTATTTCCTGCATTTTTCTGATCTTTGTCATCGACTCTTGCAGATACTACGAAGGTTTTCTTCCTTTCTTGTTGGAAGCGAGCAATGACGCCAGTGCTGATGTCCGGCAGGTTTGTCTTTTAACTAGCCGATTTCTCTATTTTAGCCCGTTGCTTTCTGTATTCGTAATTTTATGACCTTTATGACATCACTTTTCTAAATGCTGGCTTACTACAGGCGTCTGTGTATGGTATTGGAGTCTGTGCTGAGTTTGGCGGTGCTGCATTCAAGCCAGTAGTAGGAGGTGAGTGCTATACATTGGCTACAAACTATGTTTCCAAGGCAGTTTGAGGGAAATATACTGCTCCAGTTCAGAGGATTAACGCACGATTATCTTAGGGTTGACTGTAGCTCGATGTCGTTTACTGACTATGTAGCCTGCTGGCTGAAGTGTTGTTTTTCATCTTTAAGGTTTATATAATCCTTTAGGATGACAGGTTTTATGGTTTTGCCTTTGTAGATGCCTTGGCGAGGCTGAATGCGACTATCAGTCAACCTACATCGCGCTCCACCGAGAACATCATGGCCACTGATAATGCAGTGTCTGCTCTCGGCAAGATTTGTGAGCACCAAAGAGACAGTATTGATGGCGCTAATGTAAGGATTACTCATTTCGAAGTGATGTGGTTTGTGTATTGCATCAGTGTCAAGAAGGGAAGGATTTGGGGGAACAGGGGAGCTACTTTCAATTGCATTATGATCTAATATTAGTACATTGTCTTTATTATGAACATATCAGGTTGTGCCAGCATGGTTAGGATGTTTGCCACTGAAAGGTGATCTCGTGGAAGCAAAAATTGTCCATGAGCAGCTGTGCTCAATGGTCGAGAGGTGGGTTGGATTCCTTACCTTCTGTTTTTTGTTTCGATAACAACAGTTTTGAAGCTTGAGATTAATGCCAAAGCTATTTTTGTTTTATACTCCTAGCTTGAATTCGGGAAGAGTCGATGAGGATCTGCTGCAACTCTTAGAATGTATGCCAACTTTATTTRGAACAGTTTTCTGCACAAGTGATGTGCCTAGACTAATGGCTCAAGTTAAATTCACAGACTCTGCATAGCTAACGAGTTTTATTTGGCAGGTCTGATCCTTTACTACTTGGACCCAATAACCAGTATCTATCAAAGATTATCTCTGTTTTTGCTGAGGTACTTTCTAATTCCATGTACAAGCTTCTTCTTATTTATACCATTTTTGTCGCTTTAAGCATTTTAGTATATGTAGAGTGATTTTTGGGAGATCAACATAGAGCAGCGGATCACTGTGGTTACAAGAGCAAGTATTAAATGTGATGCAATTTCAAATTTGGAGGTTGTTTTTAAGTGACAGTAGACAGACTCATTTCCATTACAAGTTGATTGACTGTAAATATATGGAAGTCATTTATGCWTCACTTGTCTGTAATTCTTGTTGGTAACAGGGGTCAGTATAKTAGACAGCGTCAAATTCCCAACGKTTCTAGTTTCCTCTTTCGTAATGCTAGTTCTCACCCTTCGAGCTTTATATGTCCGTAATTCACTCAATTGCGTTTTAGTTCTGTAACAGAATTTGGGAGACGTGAGTAGCCTTTGATTGTTCTCCATTGCTCTCTGTAGGTGTTGAGCGCTGGAACTGAGCTTGCAACAGAGCAAACAGCAGCCCGCATGGTTGGTTTGTTGAGGCAACTGCAACAAACTCTGCATCCTGACGCGTTAGCAGCCACTTGGTCCCTTCTCGAGCCACAACAGCAGGTGACGCTGCAGTCCATTTTGGCTGCGCCGTGAGCGTGACAGAGTTTTTAATTATTTTTATGGTTCTAGTCAGAGGAATTTTCTTCAACATTGGTTATTTTGATTGAAGCAAGCAGTACGGGTTGCCCTAAAATTTTGTCACTTTAAAAAATGTCATTCCTTGTTCCAAACTGTGAGTAGCAAATGCTCCATAGACTACGGTTTGTCATTGGCGTCGTTATAGAGCTGTCCTAGAATTTTTACGTGAATTGAAAAGGGGAGCACCTCTAGACGAGGTATATTTGCTGGAAAATTGTATCAAATAGAACGACATGTTTCAACGGTAGATTTTTTACCAAGCAGATCTTGTTTGATAAACTACTTATAATGGAATCACCGTCACTAGGTGATTTTCTCAGTTCAATCGTTTCACGTACTCTGTTCTTTGTTTCTGAGGACTCATTGCTTAGGGTTACCAATGCGATTTATCCAGGTTTTCTTCAATCACACTCATTCAATTTGGTATTGACCCTCAATTTAGTTTTTGATGTTCAGAAAAATCTGGAAGTTTGCCATGAAAGGTTAGATAATGTCTCAGGTCAAAATGGGATGACTTTGAGCAAGTGTTATGCTCTGTTAATCTTCCGCTTGCCAAGCTCGAGGCATGTGACAAGGCTAACCCATTAATCCATAAGGCCTTTTTTGAGCCTCTAGGAATTTGTTCTACATTGAACAAAAAGCCAACATTTTGATGCCTTTTTTGAGCCTCTAGGAATTTGTTCTACATTGAACAAAAGCCAACATTTTGATTAAATGAATCAATTATTTTTTAAATGTAACCGTACAAATTCAATCTAAACATGTTAGAGATCACAACAATATCACTCATGGATTAAAAGATTGTAATGTTTGTGTTAGAATTGCAAAAGTGAGCCAAAGGCTTTCAATCCTCTTTTCACATGTCAAATCTAAAAAGTTGGTCACCAAAAAATATGAGATTGAAGGGCTTAACCCTCATAGGATGTGGCAACCATGCTTGGGCCTCCATTTCTAGTATTTTACATTTTTGTGATAGTTCCCWTACGTATTGGGCAAAACATGAAATTATAAATACCTTGGCAAAGTTGTGGAGCAATTTATGAGATTAAAAAATAAAATAAAAGAATAAAGGGGTAAAAACTATGCCTAGGCAAAGAACGTATTCTACGTATTTTCAATGAATACACCAATTTTTTCTCTATACTTCACTAAGGTGTAAATATCTTAAAAAAATTACACAAAAAGCAATGCATATACGTCAATTCCATCTAATTTTCTATCCCTAGCAAACCAAAAAATTACAGAGCAATGCAATGCACATACTTCAATTCCATCTAATTTTCTAGCCCTACCAATTTTTCATGCCCAAAATCTAGGTTGTATAGAGAACGTGTAATGTGTCCACACCGTATTTTGCTGGCCAACATCCTAAAGGGGGTTAACATGCATAACTCCAATCAAAATATGGCTTCTCAAAATCTACTCTTCAATTTTTTCAAATGAGTTTCTAATGTGGTTTTTTCTCCAAGCTTTGGTGTTTTTAAGGCTCATTTTCAAGCGCCCTCAATACGGCTATGGAAAGTCAAGATTGCAATGGACAACTTTGCACACAATCTTGAATTGAAAAATCAAAAACAATCATTTTCAAAATCGGATTTTTGATGCTAAGACTAGACTTCAAACAAAAGGTTTTAAAAATAAAAACTACCAAAAAGAGAAACTTGGTTTGGTTTCATTTAATTTCACAATGTTGCAAACACCAAATTTTGGTGCCTCGGGCATTTAGGGGTTAAAGATAGAGGTATGTGCATTGCTCGAGACATGTAACAAGGATGTTAACCCCTAAAGGATGTTGCCCACCAAAAGAGTTGGCGTATGTTGTTTGTATATTGAATGTATTTGATCCTCTCTTAACACTAAAAAATTCCCAAAAAAATCTCAAGTGACAGTAGTATGACTGTGACTAGGTCTGAAATTTACAACTTGAATGGGATTCATGTGCTACTCAATTTTTCCTTTTGTATACAAAAAGGGAGAACGTATAAAAAACGATAACATCCTTTAGGGGTTAACCCATTGAGGACAAAGGTCAATTCTAGAGGCGGGCAAGATGTTTTATGGTCCCATGCTAAACATGGAAAAAAACTACCAAACCAAGATGCATCTTGAAGATTTGACTGTATCAATGGAAATGGTGTGAATGCTTGGGGCTCTATAGTAAATTTTGTGGCAATCAAGTATTCCGGTATTCCCTTGCTAGAAGATTTCCGTATTTTCAAACCATATTTTAGTTGTTTTTTCAACCCCTAAATTGCATGCTAGCACATATCTTGATTCTTTGTTCAATGCATTTGGTTTCCTATTCCGTCCGTATGCAAATTCATTCTAAAATTCTGATTACAATGAAAAAGTGTTAAATTTTGACTAGAAAGTGGTTGGCTAGTCCAGAATGGGTTGATTGTGTCATTTGAGATAGTAGATTGTGGAGAAATTTTCATTGCAAATATAGAGCAGCTTTGCACACCGCAAAAATTGTTATGACCATTTGAAAAAATCCTAGATGCCTAAAAAACTATAGTTTGGCCTTTAATTATGTTAATTCTTGGAATGAAATGGATAACTCATTTCTTTGCAAAGATTCAAAGTGAACATCCAAACAAGAGCTTTGCATTGGCATTGAAAGAATCACCACAAACAAATAACTATTCACACAAGCCAAATCAGGGAAATTTAGTCAAGAGACCAAACTACTTTCATCCCAAGCTACTTCTAGTTCAGAGACCAAGCCACTTTCAGGCCACCAAGCCACTTTTAAGCTTTAACCTCATATTTTTTTGGTGACCAACTTTTTAGATTTGACATGTGAAAAGAGGATTGAAACACTTCAAATCACTTTCGGAGTTTTAACACCCTCATGAATCATGATCAAACATTATAATCTTTCAATCCGTAAGAGATATTGTTGTGTTTTCTTTTCCAATGTGAACTCTAAGATGTCTAGTTTGATTTTCTACGGTTACAATTCAGAAAGAATTGATACAACGTATCAAAATGTTGGCTTTTTGTTCAATTTTGAACAAATTCTAGAAGCTCAAGAAATTCCAGGGTCATTTTGGGGTTAAAAGTCAAGGAATGTAATTTTGCATGCCTTGCCCATCTAAAATGCTCTAAATTGCAATCCATAAGTCCGATTTGTGTAAAAATTATATGCAAAAAAAGATTTCAAATTCCACATCTTCAAAAAAGGTTTTAAAAAGTTGAAGCCAAAATTGAAAGAATAAGAGCCTACACAAAATCCATTTTGTCCTGCATGGGGACGATGGGACTTCAAAGGTTAAGTATGATATTGGATGCAAAAGGTGAACATGGTTACGATTTTATTTAAGGATGACCTAAATCTAATGTAACTCTATATTTTTTTAGTATAAATTTTCTAATCAATACAAACATATTGTCCAAATTATTAGGATGTTGTAATAAGATTCTGCTACATTTGGAAGTACAAGTGGATTTTGCGTTTGTATAAAGACTTTATATTTATTCTAGAAATATTCATTGATTTATGTTTCATTCTATTAAGTATAATTTTTATTTTTTTATTTTTAATGAAGGCAAAAAAAAAGCATATTCTATTTGATCTTATAAATTTGCTTAAAACACTCCTAACAACCACTTAATATTAAAAAGCAACTGTAACTACAATACTTAATTTTCTAAACTTCTTGAATATTAATAGCTATGTTCAAAATTTACAAAGAAAAAGTGGATTAGTCTTTTATTTTTGGAAAAGATGTAAATACATTTGGTATATAATATAAGCATGGACAACGAAAAAGACATCAATCAGAAGAATAGTCAMTCAAAAGGGTCAAAAGGATAGCAAAGCCCCCCTCCTTTAAAATTAAAAAGAAAATAAACATTTTTATTTTTGTTTATCAATATTCCCCAATAAATTAAAATCTTCATATTCATTTTTTGTTCCTGTAGACCAAATATGTYTTTTGAACGCATATGTGATAACAATTGATATGAGATATGTAATTACGTATATGTTGAACCAATTTACATACCATGTATTTGTATCTTCATATTTGTAAAATACATACCCAAATGCCAATATTTGTACCCATACCTATTTTCTATATACTTACATTATGTAATAATATGCCATTACATGAGCTTTGAGGCCTCCAAGAGACTGCGAGTTCCTAGACTGCGAAAACGCAGAAATTTGCACTACATCAGCGTTATGACGTGGTTGAGAGTCGACCACGTCATTTTCAAAAAAAAATGTAACTTCTTTTTTGATTTCAAACACCAAAAAAAGATTATTTTTTTAATAATTGGAACCTTGATAGCAGTCAGCCATTCCCTTACAACATCAGGAATAGCGCTAAAATGGCCCTCCGTTGCCCTCACATCTCATGTAATGCCATACCCAACTTGTATGGCCAATCGCATATCCATATCAGTACTTAATTACCACATACAAGGGGTGGGGGACGTGAAAAATATATATTATAAGGAGGCACAAGGGAATATTTAACATTTGGAAGGCAAGCGGGTTGTCTCTTTATTGTGGATAGTGCTAAAAAAAGACATCACAATATAATATTTTTTTCACAAGAATGAATAAACCATCCAAATTGAGCTATCAAGTAAACAAAGAAGCAAAGAAGGATAGAAAATAAAACAAAAACTCCATGCGTTTTGTTTGTATTGTTTTCTCTGTCTCAAAATAAGACCAATGTTTCTTTTGTAAAATACAAAAGAAACAATGGTCTTWTGTTGAGAAAGAGAGAATACCAGGGCTTCTTTTTTCATTTTTTACAAAGTGCCACAGTGGCGATATTAAATGTTACAATGGTGCTCCAAATTACAACATTCATCCACATATTGGATGTATAGTATGGTTTTCATCCAAAATCTGGCGATTTCATCTACAATTTTTATAAAATCAAAAGTTGTTTGGCGATTTCATCCAAGTTTTTTGCCATCATTTCTGGCGTTTTTAGCCAAATTATTTTTTCTAGTGTAATATGGCACTAAAAAGCCAAAAAAAAAGCCTTGGCTCAAAATACTATATTTTGTAACAATAAAAATATGCCAAGTTGATTGTTTTCAAATAATAACTCAAAATGATCACTAAATTAGATGCATTCAAATGCAAGCCATTTTATTTGATTGTATAGTACATGAAAATTTCTTTTCAATATAAAAGCTAGGATTGTCATTCAAATTCTATCTATGATGGTTTCTTGTGAGTTCCTAAGGTAGTTTGCTCTAAAAGCAATCTTTTAAGAGTTGATTGAATTTAGTTGGAAGCTAAACTTCTTGAAACAATTTTCACCAAATTTTTGTAGGAAGACAAATGGAAATCACATCTAACCCAAGTTGTTTCATATATTTTGGACCTTTGTGGAGTTAGTTATGACCTTTTGAAGTTGAAACACAATGGTTACTATGAGTGCACCCTTCTAAACTGTACACTTTTGGTACATTGAAAAAAGAAAAATGTACCTTTGCGTTATTGTTCATTTTTAGAGCACCCTACCTTAGCAACTCTCATTCAAGTATTAAGTGAATGCTTGAATACACACACACACATAAATATATACATTTATAGTCATAGTTATAGTTATGAGGAGTTTTAGATTGCAAGTAGTCATAATTTTGTATTGTAAAATAAACTTTGTAGCCCTTCATTTAACTCAATTTTCAATACATTTTGCAAAGAAAAAAATCATAGGTTTTTGCATGATATGTAAATTCTTTTGATCTTGACACAACTCATGCATGTTTTAAAAATTGCATTTTTAACCCCTAATGTCCCAATGCCTTATTTCCATCAAAAAACACTCAAAAATGTCAATTCTAAAGCAAACAGTCAAAATAACTTTTGTGAAGATAAATGCACAAAGTGGTCCATAACTTTTTGTCTCATGGTGAAAAAATAATGAGTTTTTTAGTTCTTTTTGGTTTTAAATTTTTTTTAAAACACTCTTTTATTTTTACAAAGACATGAAGTCCAAAGTACCCACATAATTGGGGTAAGGTAGAACCACCTATAACCAACCAAATAAGGAATTTGGACGAATGTGAAGTAATGGATTGCGAGGTTAATATTATTAGAGGTGTATTGATAAAAATGATGAGGATTGCAAAAACTTTGGTAATTTTATTGCATGGATTGAAATTACTATGAATTTTGAAAGGCAGGAAGTGCTTCGGACCCATAGCCGATCTCTAGACTCTTCCAATTTCGATCATTCAAAAACTACTTTTCCACCCACTCCTTCCTACTTTTTTTTGCACTACTTTGGAACATGTAAAGGAGGTACCCCATTTCCGACCAGCATCCCATTTGCGTTCAATAGGGCACTCTATTTCCGATCAGTTCAAGTTTAGATGACAACTCACGTTTTGGTGGCCCCGCAAGAGCAACAACAATGTCCAAGAGGTGTACATTGAAAGCATACAATGATCACAATGTGAACATTAAAAGCCTTGCATTGATTTTGGGACCATCTTATGGTTGGAAATAGGTTTGCCTACTTATCGGGAATAGAGCAAACATGATCTTCATGAAAAAAATTCATAATAATTTTGATTTTCATGGATTTTTTTTTAAATTATATAAAATCCACCTAAAATCAATTTTTCTACACTAAATTTTTTTTTCCTGGACTTTCCACATGCCGTAGATAGGCTGAATTGCTTAAGTGGTTCGAAATAGGTGATCAACCTTATCATGAACTTTCAGTCCCAACCTTGAAAAGATGAAAAAAACCCATTCTAGACTTCGTTGGAAATAAGTCACTCTATAGTTGGCTTTGGGACACTGGTTGGTAATGGGTGGTTCTACCTTAGTTTTCCATTGCTTTTATAGGACCCACAAGGGACTTACCATTACAATACCATCTCCGTGTCTCTTGAGAGGGCACACTGAGGATGCTCTTCACTAAATAGTGAAATTAGGTTGCCTTTACAATTAGGTTGCCTTACCTCAAGAAAGTTGCTCTACAAGCCATCAAAGTCAACAAATATTTCTACAAATATTTTCATTTGTACAAATGGAGGTTCATGAGTTCTAACTATGGTAGAAGGACCCATTACTAACCGGCACCCCATCACCAATCAATAGGGTGTTGTATTTCCGACCAAGGTGGAACAGATTTCCATTTTCTCCTTGGGATGCGTGTTTTTGATTTTTTCAAGGTTTGGACCAATAAGTTCATGACACGTAAGTGAGCAAGAAAGTAAGAAGCAATGAGCGGGAAAATAGTTCTTGAATGATCGGATTGGATGACTCTACATGTTGATCATGGGTCAAGCCCAACTTTGGCCTTTCAAAATTCATAGTAATTTCATTGTAAGAGATAAAATTATCAAAGTTTTTGCAATTTCCATCATTTCAATCAATGCATCTCTGAAAATATTTGCTTTGCTTACCACTACCCTAGATCATGTCCATAATTAAAAAATAATGCATTCTTGGACACTAACAAGAAATATTTATATAGTGTGGAATGTCAAGAAATTAGTGAGGGGCAACCTAATTTCACTATTTAGTGTACCATTCTCTCTTACCAATTACCAACTAAAAAAATATGATTCTTTGGACCCCGCACCGAAGCAGGGGCAGCGAAAGTGTCGGCTTTTGGTACTTTTGTGGCAGCAACAATTATAAGGCTCGTGGAAAGCCCCCCCAGCGGGCCCGGCATTCGAAGCGTGAGTGCCGTCAAAGTCATGTGCATGGTCAGCATGAAAATGATGACGGAWCGACGGGGCGGTGGGGCCAGGGGCCGGCATTTGTCAATCCCGGCCCCTTCAAAACTGCATGCCTCGGATCTCTGCCTTCAGTTCCTCGATACGATTCTCATTCAATGCAATCTCATCAATCCTCTCTGACAAAACTGATTTCCTCTGCCACGTACCGTCAATCCTCGTTTCCCTTGCCATCAAAAAGGTAAGCTCCGAAACCTGATTGAATAGACTTAAAATTTAAGACCCACAATTGGTGTTTACTACAAAGGTTTTGCATTCACCACAAAGAAATGAGCACAAGCACTTACTTACCTGCATATCATGAAAATCAACAAACTTATATTTCATATGATTGCATCTGTCTCATTCACATCTATCACCTTGACCCTTGTGACGGTCGCCAAAAAAGATTTCTCCCCTTCCGTTACTAGCGTACGTCACTAGTTGCAAGGTGTGGCAATCTACTCTTAAGGTYTGTGAAACAATATCAAGGGAGGCAGGAATAAAGAGAAAAATGTGACTACATGTTCAGAGTTTGAGTCATTCGAGAGTTCAATTACAATCGTGACAGGATCGATTAAGTCAGATCCTGGAAATGTCACCATAAGCCCTGGGGGGATAATCCCAACAATACCGAATAGAGAGAATAGGAAAGAGTTAGCCAGATATCTTCGGCATCTGAACTTCCAAATGATTGTCAAAGAATGCTCACTTTGCATGAGCTTAAGACCGACCCAAAAGTGCAACAGTGATAGTGTACGACCTGCTGCCATTTTTGAGGATWTTGGTTGGCAGAACCAAATACAAGAACAAGTATCACATCAGGCGAGCAAACTTGGCCCTCGTTTCCATCTTCGTTGAGCCATTATATGGCACATGATGTGCATCACACCAGGCAAATACTCCAGTATTGATATTGATTCTTTTTCTCTTCCGGCCAGATTTCCTGAGTGAAGTACCGCTCCATTCCAGTTTCACAGGAGGAGATTCCACTGTGGTGAAGACCTTACCATTCTCAGTCTCGGTGGGACTCAATTCSTCACTCACAGCCTCTTCACTAGAGAGCATTGCAAGGGCCTTTGCAGAGAGCTTCCGTGGTCGTTTTCCGTGGCACTGTCCGCACACCAGCATACCATCCACCGTCGAGAGCTCTACTTTATCACCATCAACTGCCACATCACATCCGAAACCTCGTTTATCATTCTGCATTTCTCCTAAGAGAGCTCTGGATCTGTTGACTTCTAGAACCTAGAATTCCTGACATTGGGCACTGAATTCCACGCAATAAATGTCTTCGATAAGACTGGAAAGTGATTGAGACCCACATAATGCAGAGCAGAGATGCTGAAATGACATGACAGTGTAGATTGAACAATACTCAGTGGTTCAAAATGAAATGTGCAACAAAGATACTCAACATAGATGAAGACACAAATCATGCATGAATAAACTTCTTCAGTTCTACTTCTTCATCACAAGGACAACGCATGATGAGCTTGCCTTCCTTCAGTAGTTCTTCTTCACTTCCGTCGTCTTCGTTGTCTTCGTCTTCCTGGCTTCCTGGCTTCCTGGCCCCCAGGAAAACTTCTTCTTCTTCTTCTTACCTGGGGCGAAATGTTGAGCCCTGATGAGTGCTGCAGCGGAGAAGCTCGGAAAAGCTTAACTAAGGTTGGAAATAAACTCCGAGGTGCCGGAATTCGGGGGTGAGAGGGGGGCGGGACGGTGGTTTAGTGGATGGAGAGTTTGAATTTTAAGTGGGGTGCTTTTTGGCTCCATGTTGGGGGCTTGGAGAGGGACTCTTTTGGTGAGAGAAAGAGAGAGTGTCAATTTTAGATTTTTGGATGATTTTTGGATGATTTTTGGATGATTTTTGGATTTTGGATGGATTTTGGTTTCGGATGATTTTGTGATATTGGGTGGTTGTGATTTTGGGTGGTTGTGATTTTGGGTGGTTTGTGGTTTTGGATCATTTTGGAGTTTAAGACGATTTAAGGTTTTGTAAGGTGTTTAGTGGTTACTTAGTTTGGATTATTAAATGTTGTTTTTTGGTTTTCATGTTTGATTCTAGAATAGGATTCTTCTCTTGAGAATGGTTTTGTATTTTGAAAAGTCTTGGTCTCGTATGGTTTTGTATTTTTGGATGGATTAGAAGATAGGCTTTGTTTTAGTAAGGATTGTGAATTGATTAAATGAGGAATAGGAGGGTGTTTTAGTCGGATGTCTACTTCAATTATTGAATGTTGCTTTCACGAATCTATGTTTTGATTGGATTTGAAAGTGGTTTTGTTTTGTTGAAAGTGATTTTTTTGTTTTTGGATGGTCTTCAATTTTGAACAGCTTGTGCTTTTGGTACTAGGATCATAAAAGATTGTGTAAAGGTAGAGAGGTGATTTAATAAGTGGGCAATTGGTTCCTATTTTTTAATGTTCTATTTTRATCTTTATATTTGATCTTTGAAAAAGTATCTTTTATAAAAGATGGGTTTGTTTCAGATGAACACTGGAATATTTCGTGCAAAAATTGTGAAGAATCATGTAAGGAATAATAGAATGATTTGATAGATGGCTCATTTACCGAGTCATTTACATTTTTATATTATGTTGTTGGCTCCATTGGAGAGAGTTAAAAAGGGTTCCCTGTTGGAGATGGTTTATGTTTTGGACAAATAAAAGATATTGTAGTGTAAAGATTGTGAAAAATGAGTGGAGAAGAGGGTAAGAGGGTGATTTTGTATGTTTTTAATTTGGATTTTTAAATGTTCATTTTTGGTTTCATATGTACATATGGYCATGAAAAAAGTAAAGAGGGTTTTACATTAAGAAGGGATTTTGCTTTGGGAGATATAAAGGACTTAAATGGGATAGTTTACCTTTCTAATGGAAGAATGGAGGGGAGGGATTTTTCAATTGATCTTTGATAAATTAAACATGGTTTATTTAGCAAGCATTTGTTTGTAAGCTTAATAAATAAATAAAAAATATTGTTCTYATTTCTAAGGTTGACGTGAATTAATCAAGGCCCTATTAATTGCAAATTGTGGATAGGAAAAGATTCATTGTGGATAGAAAAAGAACCTTCATCATTGTAGATTTTTTTGGTAGTGATCATGCCTAGGCTACCTGTTAGAAGCTTATCATTGCAGATTTTTTTTGGTATTTATCACCCATAGGCTACATCTGTTGAGTTTGATTGCAAATTTGTTAGTAGTAGTCATGCACAAGCTACTTGTCAAACTCTGGCCCAACACAAGGTTGGGGTGCCAGCTGTCTTCTACATAACCCCATTCTAAGTTATTGCATTTGTTGCCAAAGGACACATTACAGTTGGAATAATGGAAGTTTGATTATGGATTCTTTTATGAATCATGAAAAAATAGATTTGTTACTATCAATGACTTGCAACTACCGTTGGATAATTGAAAGGATAATTTACTCTCAGTTTATTTTATGGCAACTAAAATTTTTGAAGGGAAGGTAGAGATAGGAAAAGTGGTTGGTGTCAAGGAGTTTGTTTGAAGGGTTTGGACAGTGGCATTGAGTTTCTCCTTCTTTTAGGTGCATTGTGACAAACTATCACAATGCACCTAAAAAACTAAAAAGAATTAAAATTTTGCACCTCCCCCCTCTAAATCTAAATTTTAATTTTAAATCCCCTCCCCTCCTGATTTGATATAAATATTTTAAATTTTTCATTTTTAAATTTTTTTAACTTGTGATACCTTCCTCCCCCAACCCCCTCTTGTATTTCTCAGAGGGTGGGTTTGGAGACAAAGAATATGGGATAAACAATAATCTGTATATYGTATCCGTATTTGTATCYGTRTGTAGTATYTGTRTGGAATRTCTGTATYTGTATTTTGTATCCATATTCGGTAGTCRTATTCAACATCCGTATCTGTATCTGGTATAYGTATTTGATATCCGATGGTTGTTGATTTTTCTTGAAGAGGGGGGTGGGATTTTTTAAAATTCAAATCCAATGGCTGTCAATTTTTCTGATGAGGGGGGGAGGGAAATTAATCAAACAGGCAGGATTGCCTCTTTTCAGTGGATTGTAACCCTTGAAGGACAAAGAATTTATGATAATGACCATTTTCATTGATCATTTTGGAGAATGCATAATTTAAATGCAATAAACCCTCATGTCATTCGATTGAAGAACATTTCAAAGATGGGTTAGTTCCAAAATACAAACATTTGAAGAGATAGAAAATTCTATATAAACTCTTCAAAATTGCTAAAAAAATATACAAGGCCAATTATTGGGCCCTTTTGTCTTTCTAGGGGAAAACATCTATTTCAAAGGTTACTTGTTATAATTAAAAAATAAAGAACAGAGGTTGGCCTAGCTGTATGTCAAATACAGTCAAGTTTATTTGGCATTAACATGCATTATTTACTTTGCATGAAATGCAATGTCAATGGGATTATTTTTATATTAATTTAAAAAAAAAATTAAAATATATTTAATAATTTGAATTTATTTGATATTTATGTATTGATCTATTGTTGATTGTTTTCTTGGAAAAAATCTTGTCAATCACCTTTTTTCTTGATTCAATGAATTATAAATTTTGAGTGAAGCAATTCCAAGATTGATTTTTCTTTTGTTTGTTTTTTATAGATTTTGAGGGTATAAGATAGAATTTTTTTAATCATATAAATTGAGTTTAACCCCTAAAGGAGTAAGTTGTGTTTTTTGACAACTAAGACAATAATTTTGGGCAACTCATTACAAATGGAATTTATGTTGTTTTTCTTTGAAATTTCCATACATCATGAAGACAAGGTATTTCCTTAAGGCCCAACAATTTTCATAACTTTTGACTAMGTGATTAAAAAATTATTATATAATATGTTGTTTCTTTTTAAACCGGAGCCATGTAGGTAAATTAAGAAAATAATATTTTTCAAAACAAGAACCTAAAACTTGGAAAGCTTTGAATCATTCCATTTTATTGATGAGATGAAAGTTACTTAGGGTTTTAGTTTGTGAGCAATTATGGATTCTTTAGTCTAAAATAAACTTTGAAGTCCTTCATTTATTAACTAAATTTTCAATATTTTTTGAAAAAATTAAAAATAGAGGATGTAAGGTAGGACAACCTATTCCAATCAAATGCTCCCATTGATAGTGGACACCTAGAATATGATTCCATTAGTTTTTTTGTTTTTTTTTAGTAAGTGAGATTTGGGCTACAATCAATATCGTACTTGACAATAATAGAATCATTAGTGACTTCATTAAAAACTTCGAGCTTTTCAATGTAAGTAAAATTTAGGAAGCATCATTTTAAGGCCTTCCATGTTAGAAAATGAGTGACATGAGCATTATGGATACATTTTTTGTTGGTCTTGAGGTAGTCTAGAGACTTTTGGGGGCCATGATGGGTAGAAAAATTCAAAAACTCATAGCAAATTCATACTTTGTCAAAAAAACATACTTTCAGTTATTCTAGTTGTTCATCATGCTTGTCATTATGTGGGAAAAATTTGAAAAATATTAGAACAACATGAAGGCAAACTCCTTGTTATGACCACAATGGGTTATTTTCCGTTAAATTGTTTATTACAACATTACAACCATTGGGATTGGCATTTTTCAATTTTGTAACTAAATTCTTGACAATTTAGTATTTTGAATATCTCTTTATTTATTTTTACATACTATTTTTTTCCTATATGTTGTACAATTGCACATGATTTGAAAATTTTCAAGCATGTAGCCAACTTGCCTTGTAGAATGAATCCAGGCAAAGAAGCACCACCAACATGGACATTTTTTCATACATATGTGACCCTACTGAGTGCAATTGCCATGAGGAAAATTTTCAGCCCTCCAAGAGACTGCGAGTTTTGCACCCCTGCAGTGCAATTACAGACTATAATAAAAATAAAGAATTATTTTTTATTTTTCAAATTTTGGACTATGACATGGCACTACTAGTGCCATGTCAGCACCACGTAAGATTCACTATTTTTTTTTCAAATTTTGGACTATGACATGGCACTACTGGTGCCACGTCAGCACCACGTAAGATTGACTATTTTTTTAATTTAATTTAATTTTTTAATATTCTTTTTCAAAAAAATATATTTAAGAAAATATATTTTTATTTTTCTGTATTAGCACTACGGGGGTGCCAAAAATAAAGTCTTAATAGCCCTCTACAGGGTTGAAAATTTTCCTAATGCTTGTTTTGTGCAAGGCCAAAAAAATCTTGTCAAGTCAAACGCTAATATCTTGCAATCTACTTGGTGGAAATTTTTGAAATTTTTTTCACATCTTTTCAAATGATCATACTACAATTTTATTTCCAAATAATGTTTTTTTCTTTGAAATTTTGGTACTTGTGTTAGAAATGGCAGTTTTGGAAATTTTTGGTGTAAACATAGTCAAGGAACTTTAGGGAGTAGGTTATTGATTACAATATCATTGTTGTATTGTGAATAAATATTCAAGGAAAATCTTAAATCTTGGCAATGAAACTAATAGTAAGACATATTGTTAGTATATTCACAAAATCAATGGATTGTGATAAACATAGTTGATATATGAAATGATGGAAGCGTGGATATTAATGGATTGTGATAAGCATAGTTGATATATGAAATGATGGAGGCGTGGAAGAACTATATGATGTTTTGGATGGAGCTAACTTGCCTTATCAAGATAACAGTGGAAATTTTGATGGAAAGTGGAAAGTGGGCAAATTAATAAATCTCAATTTATTTGGCTTGCACAAGCATGTTATATTGAAAATGTGCATCAAAATCATGGGTTTGACGTATCAATGGTATACATGGATAACCTAATTTTTTATTAAGCAAGAGATTTTTGTCCAAGTAATTGCATTAATTCATGTAATTGCAATTGTAAGTTTAGGCAAAACTGGGACGCCATACCATTGAATCTATATAATAGCATTTGGGTTTGGACTGAAGAAAATTAACATTAGTGTGTTCTCTTGTGTTTTATTTTAAAGAAAAAAATACAAAACAACACATATAATTATTCAAATTATGAAACAAGTGACCTTAGTCATGTGAAACGTTAGACTTATTGACCTTTCCATAGGAATTTACCCCCTTTATTAAGTATTCTCTGGGTTTTGTAGTTAGGAAAAATCTACATCACAAAAACCAATTTCAATTTTTTTCCTCTAATATGTGATCTTTTCTTATTTGCCTGAATTGTTTGAGTTGAAAAAGAAACAAAATATTGTGCAATAATTTTTTAACCATATAATCATAAGTTATGAAATGTTTAGGCCCTTGAAGATATTATGCATTCACATGTTGTGTCAAAAATTTCAAAGAAAAATAATAAAAACTCCATTCATAATGAGCTGCCCAAAATTTCTATTTTGCCAGAAATTGCAACTTGGTCCTTTAGGGATTAATTTTCTCCATTAAATTGTATTATGTAATCAACTACTAGTCATTGAAGGCAAAGTTAATTTAATGAATCAATTTTTGTTCTTTTGTTAGTACTTGCTTATTGACTAGTTGTGATTGAAAATTTGAAAGCAATTAAAAAACATTGTTACTATCAAACAAGGGGTGCTATTATGTGAGCTCGAGAGCTTGAGTCCATGAGCCTAAAAGACTATACACCTATATTACAGGTGTCTGTATTACAAAAAATTCAATGGTTGTAGTGTAACTATGTTATAGATATCTATAGTACAAGTGTTTATAATATATGCACCTTCAATGGTTGGTAGGATATCTACTTTTGTAATATGTTCAAGGCTTGCATGCTTGCATATTTAAGCTCATACACTAGCGTCGTTGGAGCTCATTATGTACTTGGTAATTTTTTTTGCATATGGTCACAATTTGTGAATTCTTTTGCCTATCTTGAAATCAAAGTATAAAATTATAGAAATGCAAAAAATGTAAAAAAATAAAAAATAAAAAATAAAAAAAAATCCTTGCACACCAATAGTATACAAGTTACTTACTAGTTACCTCTTCTTGGGTTTTTGACCTTGAAAATTTCAACATACTTAGTGAGGTGGAAATACCCAAAACCATTCAACTAAGAAATTGAACATAGTTGGAGTCACCTTTTTCTAGAAAAAAAAATCATTTTTGTAACATTAGCAATTGAAAATCATGATTAAAAAAAAAATAGAATTTTTGGATAAGACATGTAATATCTATGAATTTTCAAAGTAGAACTTTTCAGATTACTAGAACAATTACATAGCTTGGTCATAATACTAAAATCTAGGGAATCAACAATCAACCCAATTGCATTTAAGTTTGAGAACAATTTATTGGCAATTTAGGTGGGACACTTTTAAATAGAGTCTACTTGTTTAAAATGGGTACATGGACAAATTAGGGTGTTTTCACTTTATTTGAGACCTTTAAGATACAAATTAGATGTTTTTTGAGGCAAGGAGTGCACTATAAGAAAACAAAGTTTTTTGTGACGTCGTGGAAAACATGTTTTATTGTTTAGTTAGACATGGAAATAATCTGCATTGATGTCACCTAAAATTTGTTATAATTGACGTGCAAAAAACATATGAAAATCTTGGGTCATGAGACTTGTTTTTTGAAAAATGTCGCATGAAAAGTGCTCTTCCAACCTTCCTTAATGCGACATGTGGAGGATACCTTAGTGCCACATAGGCAAGCAGGGCCACGTAGGACACTTTTTCATCCGTTTTGTTGATGACATGGACCCGGAAAAGGCTAATAGGGCGATTTTATTAGGGCCTCGTTAGCCCACTTTCTTGTTGTTTGAGAAATTTTATATGCTTTTTGAGGCGTCAATTTAGACGTTTAGATGTTTTTTAGACATCAATTGTAACCTCAGGACAAGATCAGTAAAAAATGATTGTTTAAATAAAGCATTTAAATGCACAAGTACAATTGCTGAATTCAACAAGAATGAAAGAAAACTTACCATCTACCATCAAGAGAATTTTTGATGGAAAATTGAAGGAATTACTTCATTGAAAGTTAGTGAGAATAAAGGGTAGAGAGGTCATACTTATATCCATTCTCTGCCCATGGTGAGACAAAAGATATGGGATAACTAGAACATGTAAACTTCACCATGGTACATGGTGACGTTGTTTTAGACATCTAGATTCTTGTTTGAGACATTTTAAATTGAATACAATTCTTGCTTTACATATCCCACATGGATTGTTTATCTTACTACCATCCCACTTGTATAAGACCATCTCCTTTCATCCACGGTGCACATCCATCCATTTCCCTTTTTTTGCAAAACATGCCATGTGGCTGCCCGTTTGCTAAATCTTTTAAGTATGGTCAACATTTTACCAAAGACTTTAGTAATTTTTATTAACTTACTTATAGTCAAAATGGATCTACTTGGTGACATGGCAATCTATGTTTTTGGGGACGTCACAATAAAACACAAACTTAGTTTTTTAAACATTGTCAAGAACATGTTCGTCTATGGTGACATCTACTCGTTTTTCAACTTGTCAGCACATGTTTTCAACAACATCATATCAAATTTACACTTTTGCAGCCGTTGACTGTCCAACGCATGACGTCTCAAAAAATAGAATAGGTTCTTTGACAATAGCACCAAAAATGTGAGTTTCTTATGGTGGTGGGCCGTTTCAAGCCTATTTTTCTTGTTGCTCCCAATGCAGTGAAGAAATGACTGGTTGCTGTCAAGGTTATAAATACTCAAAAGAAAAAAGGTTTCTAAAAGAAAAGTTAAAAAAAATTTGATTTTTTTTTTCAAACTGACATGGTGCAACTCCTACATTCCCCGCAGTCAGGGAACGACTCTGCCAATGCAAAGTAGTACAAGGACAAAGTGTAAAAGTTATTCACATTACAAGTCTCTAGGAGCAACTACAATTATAGGGACAAGATAATTACGTCAATACATAAAATTTACAAATCACATTTGTAAATATAGTGCCTACTCTACGGTTTGGCATATTTTTGTTGCAAGTTACATATACAAAAAGATACATGGGAGTCATTTCCTACTCTTCTTGCAACATTCATTTGCAAATACAATGTAAGGCTACATTAATTTCTCTAGATTTTGTAAGTAATTTTGCACACAAAATAGCATGTTGTATTTGCAGTGGATCCTAATATTACATCATGGAGAAGGAGAAGAATTTGAAAAGCACWAAGAGTACAGAGTCCACAGTAAAAGATCATGTGTGCAATTTCCTTCTGATTTTGTTCACATTGTATTTTTCAACCTTAATGTTGTTAAAAAAATCTAATTGTTTTTGGAGAAGCAAATCTGATCCTCTCACTACAAGAGAAAAGGGTGTTTTAAGTATAGTCCTAGAGATAAGGTTTTAARTATTAACCTATAAGGAGTCTTTTAAGTAAGAATTTACTAAAAACACATGTCTTTTAAGTAAAAGTTTACTTAAAAGATATGTGTTTTTAGTAAATTCTTACTTAAAAGACTCCTTATAGGTCATTACTTAAAATCTTATTTCTAAGATTATATCTAAAAGACCCCTTTCTCTTGTAGTGTTTGTAAATGAATAAAGATTCTTATTCCCATTGAACATTTCATGAAGTATATGAAGTTCATGTATATACCAAAAAAATCCACCATTTTCTGAACAATAAATGAGAGCATCTTCATCTGTAGGACAGTTGCAATGCTTGGTTTGGAATTTTTTTTAAACCAATGATTCTCACAATATCAAAATTCATGATTTTCACAGTGACCAGCCCAACATTTAAGGGTTAACTAGCACAATCCATTCTTCTTATATAAAGTTCTATGCCTTATTTCATACTACATTACATCTCAATTACTATCTCAATTACTATGATGTTGTTTGACCCAATAACTAGAACTGACCCATCTAGAATTGCCTAAAATGTACACTTTTAGAACATGGTCAATTTTTCATATCCATGTAATCAACATAAATGAAAAATTCTTTTTCTAGGACTATTTTTTTCCCAAATTTTTTTCGTTTCCAGGAAAGCAAATAAATATTCATTGCCTCCAGAGTCCAGATAGATGATAATTATTTAGAAAATGGGTGAAACCTTCAAATTCGAACTACTGTATTAAAGTGCAAGTTTGTAGAGGAAAAATGATGGCTGTGCAGAAGTAACTTAGGTAGCGTACATGATTGATTATGCTTTTACCATGAGAGAGATTATAAAATACTTATAGAGCACTAATTAATGAGTGAAGACTAATCTTTGAAAGATGTCGATTGGACTACACTATGAATGATGTCCTTTCCCTTTATCGAAAGAGACTTCATTTGCAATTTAGTGGGTATACGGTAGCACTTAYTTCACACGAGTACCACAAGTACTGACGTAAACAACACAACCGTCACATCTCAGTTTTTTGTTGCCAGGAAAGGTACAAAGTGATTAAAAACAAACCCTGATTTTTCTATTAGTGAACCCAAATCCCAGGCAAGTCCCAACACACGGCAAGAATCATCCGTAAGAATTATAACATGAGCGTGGTGGACTAGTAGATAAATGCCTCTGCATAGTCCAGCCCAGTAAATGGGACACACCTCCACAGAACCACCCCTTCAASATCTCTGTCCAACAGTTTCCGGCAGATTAACGTAGTCTCTCTTCCATCGTCTTGATCAGTACAGCSCCAGCATGTCGGTTGAAGACAGAATCCAGCATCTAAGAACTTCTGCTTCGATCATCCACCAATTCCAAGGCAATGCAAAGGAGCAATGGCRGGTTAAAATGGCATAGAAGGGTTTTCAAAGCTGCTCGACCTGCTTTCCGGTCCAGAGTTTGGCACCAGTAGAGAGCTYGTTCTCGGCACAAGTTAAGGAAAACAAAATAGMCCGACTCAGAGTGGAGCATGAGCTATTGGCCACAGACATTGCTGGACATGTCCACGAAGTACACRTGGAACCCAAAAAATTGTCGCTCCATCAAGCTGTTGTTTTAATATTCACGGAATTGGTGAAAGATTTCTTGATGGTCTTCGCGGGGACAGCCTTGACCTACCTCCCCGCACAGGTGAGAGACTAGACGGTACACCTCGATCTTTAAATGAATCTAACGTTCGCATTCGTTTGCTACTTCCAGGTGACCTGCACAGCAAAGACAATTCAAGTAGTTGGATATCAAGCAGCTCATAATCCTCTAAATATCGAGGAATTAACGTCACTGAGATAACGTAAAAAAGTTATCATARCTCATTCCAATGCATGTTTGGTAAAGAGAACAGGGAAATACGAAATATTCAGTACCTTGGAGGCCCATTCCCTCGCTTATGTGGTCGTAGTGACATTTCCACCTGCACGTAAGCTTCTTTTGCTGCCTGTTCAACATGCAACAAAGAGATTTAACGAACGGGAAGAACATTCTCCATGCAATACTTTTGTTGAAAATAGTGATCAGGCTTCCATAGATGAAATGCACCAGCCATTGAAATGGGCTGATATCTATGAGAAAGCTGTGAAGACATTGACTTACTTCTTGCTTGGCTTCGTTCCAAGTAGGTCCGCTGCCTCTACCCAACATTCGTCCACCAACCTCTACCTGACAACGAAAAGCTTGTCGCTGCTGCCCAGCCCCACTTGTTGGAAGTGCTTTGAATTGAATATTAATAGCCTCTCTAGTACACTGCAAGCATATCCCGCCAACTATTAGATACAAACGAGAAGTTTTGGTCGATATACAGCACTCAGAAAGCACAGTCTAGTCGATTGACCCAAGCGGAATAGTGAACCCATTATTGCTTCCAAATTATTAAACACCTACGCTCCTATCCAGGTATGGTCAGAACATGGACACAAAAAGGTTCATTGATAAGCTACATGTTAGGAATCGTATAAAAGACTGGATATAATAACTACTACAAAAGATATGATATGGGTACAATGGATGACTTACCAACTCCTTAAGAGCTTCAACATGATTATATGGCAATGGCTCCTCATTTGAATGATAACCGACCAGAGGAACATGCCCTGACGTGCTTGCGATTGGACTATCATCATCCCTATCCCTATCCCTAGGCAATGGTGCAAGACCAGCCGATAACCGGGGATCCCTGGGACCACGTGATACCCGGACCTCTTTCACAGGCTCTGGCACAGCAGGTGTGGAAGGTGCTGTAGATACCCCTCCATTCGCTTTATCTGCCAGCCAGTAAAAAAATATGATGAACTTTCTGAACAACCAGAAGGAACAACAGACTTAATTGCAGTGAGAAAGAGACAGGAAACTGGCAGTACCGCTGGATTAATTCGTGTGAGAATAACGTTCCGTTCGGGCAGCCGAACGATAGGCCGTATGAGCGGAATTGCCCCATCTGCCACTGGAGGAACCACCTCTGACTGGGCCTTGTAAAGCTTCCCATTGTCAAACACTTGATCTGTCTTTATGTACTGTTCTAAAATAGCCTTATCTTCCTGAAACCGTTTCAACGTTGCAGCCAGAACAGGATCCTCTCGATTGACTAAGCGGCGATTCAAAGCCTCAATTCGGTCGTCAAAGGTCTTTGAGGTATTCGCCACGATGAGAGTCTCATCGAGGTCGAGTACCATGGCCAAGCAACGTAGATTCAGCATGGCAAGGCAGGAATCATACATTCCTTCAACAACAACAAACCCCCAAAAGCAAGCTTCTGTCCTCCCTTCCAATATCTGCTTCTGYGATGGCAGCATAGCTACCAAGTGTAGTTGAAGACCACCACTAATAGAAGCTATCGCTGTCTGCAACCATCCACGCGGTAACACAGTTATCAGTCCAAGTTTTATCCCCAAACCCCGCGAAGGGCAAGTCATCTAAACCCTGTAATAATAAGGCTTAATAAACACTGTTTAAGAGTAGTACAAAAAAGATGTATTACACAACATCGAGACAACATTTCCATTTCACAATCRGGACACCTTTCGAAACAATGTGATGATAATCCAATAAGACAAACATAGATGTKTGAGTTTCTAGAAGAGGATTAAGCGACGCAACCAAGAGCATGAAAAAGTATATTTAAAACAACGCAGCAGTGTCCCTAACATAGTAGTAGTGTCAACAAGTGACACGAGGATTGGTGGCAAGAATACAAGACGGTTTCTTGGACGAGAGGTGCTYAACGAAKTACCTTGTTTTCATGGAGACAGGATAAGTGTAAAGCTTGAAGCGCAGGAAGATCCGAAGCTTTATGGCCTTCGGGAGGGGCCAGCTTGATCGCTACCCCAGAAGCTATGGTGTGAAGAACCAAAAGAGGCAAGCACCTTTCACTTGAAGTAGAAAAAGAGGTTATCCGAAGTTCATTCCCGTACACTTGAGACCAGTAATCATCCAGGGATTGTGGAGAAAGAACCATTTCTCCGAGGCGCTCATTCTTATGGTACAAATTTGTAAGGAATGAGTCGCTGTGGCGAGTGATTGTTGTGGCGTGGGTCGGTGAGTAAATTAAGGGCAGATCGGACGTCATTTCTGCGGCGCCGAATCGCCTGCTCTTCGCAGCCACTGAAACAGGATTGTCGAATGCCAGGTTGCGATCGTCATGCACTAACTAGTAAAGCTCATTGCCAGATTCTCCATCACAGGTTTTGCGCCTCCGTCCTCAAACGAYGGCTCGTCGAGAACATAAAGTTGTATTCAAAAATGTCTTCGCCCGTACAAACGCAAGAGTGTCATCACATCCCGTTCACCATCACTGCTGCAACTAGGGCTGGCGGCTTCTCTTCGCCGGGCTCGGTGCTTGTCGACGCTGACTCCTTGRCTCTGTTCCTTTCGCTCATCCTAATCTTTCATAAACTGTTGCTTCTTCAAAATCGCGTTATCCGGCCGGGCTCGGCCTAGGCGCCGGTGTGGAACTCTGAAGAACAGAATTGCTAGAAGGTTTCTTGTCAGCTCTCGTGTATATATCAGCAGCTGCACCTGAAAAGCGTCGGGGAGATGTTCGATTGAGGTTTCCTGCTCTATGTTTCGCTTGTGCTTCGGCGGCTACCCGAACGAAGGCGGCAGGACTAGAGTCACTTCAGATCTGAACTTCCAGGTTGTTCTCGGTGCGACAAGCGAAGCTGAACAAAAGTTTGGAGCAGGTGCCGCAGAAACGGGGAATTTCGAGGTTTTTTCACGAAGAAATTGGGTGTGCCGGGTTTTTCAGCAGCAAAGCTCAGCTTGTGTGCCGCGGCGCATAAGGTGTCATCAAGTTTCCAAATTGTGAGTGAAAATTCTCCCCTGCGTCTAGAGATGATGATAACCAGGTTGTTCCCAAATTATGACCGGGTATCGACCTGATGTGAACGCTTGTTCTGTTCTTTGACCGGTTAGGTAAGTAAGTCGCGAAATAAGTTCGGGAACAGGAAGAGTGTACAAAGGAAAGGAAATGGAGGCCGACTGAAGCAAGTTTATTCACTGTTCACACTCAGAATCTCCCCCTCCCTATATCGTTGAAAAACCTATTGGTTACGCCCATACATGGGCGGGCTTGTAGAGAGAGAATGCTCCACGTTTTCACAAAGCCGTAGCTGTTGCTCAAACTCTCAACATACGAAGCACATGCACCAGATCTGAAAGGAAGACCGGCAGAGAATAACGCCGATGATGACGATGATGATACGCGATGCCCCTTCCACACCACAAAAAAGTAAGCCTTCATTAACTCAAACAAGATAGACTATAAAAACTTACATAGGCTATAGTAATATCGTTTATAAAGTGGAAACAATAAGGTGGCTTCCCGTTACTTATATATAAAAAGATTCAATTTTTTTCAATTTTTAATTTCCAATCGACCATAGCTTGTAGAATAAAATCATTTGCATGAATTGATTAACTTCCAACAAAAAAAAATTGTATATTGTCGTAATGTATATAGTTGGACCCTATTGAAAATTGATATAGAAATCCAACTTGGCAATATCTTGTAAAACAATATTAAAAAATTTCAATTTCAATTTATCTTGAAYAAGATTTGACTTTAAAAATTTACAAATCTCTAAAAGTCCAAAGGCTTGAATAAAACATAAATGTGTTATAAAACATAAACAATATAATACATAACTTGACTTTTTGAAGTTGGCATCAAAAATAGAAGATATTRTGYACCATAACTATAACRATCTATGATCTTCAAATTTAAAAAWATTTATAGACATATTKCAAGTCAAATTTGAAGCAACTSTCTTTAGAATACTTATTAGAAYATGAAATATATTTAAATATTTAAATATTTAATCAAMCATTYTGTGTGGATTGTTTCTSATAAAATATTTYTRATCATAACAATCTTTAGTATRGAAYAYARYAATAGGTAGATGATTCTATTTACTATGCCTTGTAAATTTTAAAATATGGTGAAAACTTTACGCTTTGAAAAAGTTTTTTGAATCAAGCATCAACCAAAGCAATGGATGATTRAGATTTTWAAGATTAATTCTTGAGCTAAAACAAGTGTATCTATCAATACATGAATTGTTGAATCCTTTTGAAAAATAATGTGAAACACAAATTTGAGCTAMTATATAAAAAACAATATTGAGTAAATTTAGAGTTCATAGTTGTTAAATAGGGCTTGTAGATGTGATTAACAAGCAAACAAATCTTATCTCTTTTAATATAAAAATAATGTAAAAATAATTTTAATCTAATCTTAATTATATTTGTACTAAGTTTGAAACAAATGATTTATTCTTTAAAAAAAATGTCAATGTCTGCCATATAGTTGGTTGAATCTTRTTGATAAGTGGCCTTAAAATAGCATCACAACAATTAAACTTATGATATTTGTTTTAATTTCATATTCATTATATTGTATAATATTATGAACTTGACATGTGTTATATATTTTCCAAAAAAATTTGAAGCATGTTATGTAGGTAGGAGTATGCATGGGAGAGATTTAAATAAGACTAATGCATCTTTTTCTTTTTTTTAAAAGAAGATAAAAAAACATTTTCCACAAAATTGACTTATCGTCACAATCATTTTTGTTACTAGGACCACTAAAAAGAAAGGTTCAACAGTTTCATGTASAATTGTCCATCAAGGATAATACTCACTAGCTATGCCTCCACAACATAGCTAGTATAACTATTTCTAGTAGACTCTTCATTTGTATTGGTCCATAGACTGGAGTTACTTTTTTTTTCAAAATTTTCCAAGTGATCATAATTGTATGTGTCATTATACAAACATTTAAACGCAAACAGGCCCCCCAAAGACTCATTCATGATACATGAATAGATTTTCTTGATAAAATCCTTCATGATTCTCTTATGTTATTTTTTGAAAGTTTAATAAGTAGACTATGATTGTATCATTGACATTGACCATATCATTTCATGTACATGAAAAATGTTTATTTTCATGGCAAAAAATAATTATAAAAATTTGGGACTGGAGAGGATTCTTCCAACTTGCCTAATAAATGAAAATAACTTCACACTAAAAGTCATGGAAGAATTCTAAAAATTGCTTTAAATGGAGATAAAATGGAGAGAAAAATTCCTAATCATGTCAACCAATCTCATCAACTAACACTAATCTACTTGTTGAGTTGTAAATAGTTGCTAAGAGGATCATCCTTTTGGATAGAAAGCAACCATGAATACGCTCCAACATTGAAGAAATCCATGATTATATMATTGAAAATCCTTAGAAATTAAATCATCCTAAGTTAAATCATTGAATTGATTGTTCAAAACAAATTTGTGATTGTTCAATGCCATGTAATTACTAGACTGTATTTGCTTTGTCTGTACCAGGGTTTTTTTTTTCATTTTCCATGAAGTGGTGAAGTGGCGATATTAAATGTTACGGTGGTGCTCCAAGTTTCAACATTCATCCACGTATTGGATAGAAAATGTGATACTGCGTATCTATAATTCTATTTTCATTCACAATGTGGCGACTTCATCCAAGATTTTTCTTGAACTTGAAGTTTTTTGGCGATTTCATCCAAACTTTTACTAAAAATTTCCTATAGGCTTGGTGCTAGGTATAAATTTTTGGTGCAATTTTGCACCAAATCGTCAGAAAAAAAAACTTTGGTCTCTACTTATTAAGTCATTGTGACTTGAACTTCAAATTCGTAACTCTTCAATAACACATGATTGCTTGTAGTTGTTTAGTTGTCATAACTTGTACTTCAAATGGTGACTGTTCAATGACACGCGACTACTTGTAGTAACTTTGCATGTACTTCATTTGTCCCTGTTTGTTTAATTAAAAATAATGACATGAAGGATGTTTAATTAAAAACAATGAAATGAGGGAATCTCTAACAAATCCATGGTTGTGTTTGTGAAAAATTCGTGATTGCCTTGTACTTGTTTGGTTATGAACAGGTGCCTAAATTAAGTTTAGTCTTGCAAAACCTTTTATTTAGAGTTTGACCAATTATTAAGCACTTGAGTGTTAAAGCATCTAGTAGACTGATTGTATGTGCCCTAATCATATTGGACTCTTTAACAATAATTGGTCATTACACAAAGACATTTATTACTTGAAGAATCAATTTAGTTCTTTCTATAAAAATTTGGGACAGACTCAATTTTGTAGATTAATTTGATTACTTTAAGTATAGTCCTAATAATATAGTCTTTTAAGTCATGATTTATAAGGAGTTTTTTAACCCCTTAGCACCCCTAAGTATAGTCTTAGTAGTATAGTCTTTTAAGTCATGACCTATAAGGAGTCTTGACCCCTCAGCGCCCCAACGCCTCAAATATGAACTCTCCAAACTAAAAGATTTCCTTGTTTGACTATTATAATCTTTTCAATGGTATGGTCAAAAGACATGTTCCTCTCTTTGTAGATGATAGTGTGATTGTAAGGAATTGAGAAGGGTTTGGATTCGAGTGAATGTGAGATGGGCACTCAGGGGTTAAGTAAAATTTTATAGAATAGACATGTGTTTTTAGTAAAATTTTACTTAAAACTCTTTATAGGTCATTACTTAAAAGACTACATTACTAGAACTATACTTAAAACACCCCTTTCTTTTGTAGTGCTACTAGAGGTTTTGATGTCTTAGACAACAATCAATACTTCAAATATGAATATTTAAAAGATCTGCAGTACAACAATAGCTACCACAAATGTGTTAACTCATGCCACATMAACATTATAATTTCTCTTATGCACATGCCATGTCATATTTGAAGTTAAATGGTGTGAAGTTCCTAATTGGATTCATTTGAGTTKTTTTATTTTCATTTTTGTTGCTCTTTTTGTCCTATTTGAAGGTTAATTCACCAAAGGGGAGCATGGGAGGGGGTGGTGATAAAATGGACCACTTGTGATTTTGCCAAATAAGCAAATATTGTGCAAATTGTAAAATGGTGATGTGTTCACCATGTGATGAATTTTCAGGCCTAATTGGTTTTGTTGTGTGTGTGTGCATGTGATAGACATAATTTGTTGAAATGCGGAAGTGTGATGTTGAGCGTAGTCAGAAGGTTTTTGTTGGGTGCTCTTGTACTTGCTCAATGGTTGTCTAAGTTGGGATAAGTTGCAGTTTGCGCTAATTGTGTGTGCCTCAGTGTGGTGTGGGAGTTTATGTCTTAGGAATAGTATCATCACAAAGTTTAGAACTTGTGGTTTGTCAACAGTTTTGATCATGTGGTTATTGTTATTTCATGTGTTTGCACCTTAACCCCTAAAGGACCAACATGCATTTTTTGGCTACATAGCAATTTGGGACAGGTACGTGTGAATGAAGATTTCCATATTTTTAGCCCAAATTTTAATAGAAGTTTTGGGCAAGGAATAACTTTCATATGCACTAAATTTCATGACATTTGGATATACGAGTCAAAAGTTATGGTCTAGTATGTTATTTTTTTTTGTAAATGGGTAGTCCGAGTAGATTAGAAAAAATCACTTTTTTCAGAAAAAAAAAATTGATATTGAATTTCTAACAGCTATATATATATGGAAAGTTTTGAATCATTCCATTTTGATCAATGAGTCAAAAGTTATGAGGATTTTTTGTTGCGGGCAGTTATAGATTCTCTACTCTTAAATAAACTTTTAAGTCCATCTTACTCAATTTTCAATAGTTTTGGAAAAGAAAAAATCATAGAATGTAGATTGTTTATTACAACATTCCAACCATTGGAAGTGGCATTTTTCAATTCCATAATTAAATCCTTAACAATTTAATATTTTGAATCATTTTCTTCTACTATCTACTTACTATTTTTTTCCTGTATGTTGTACAATTTCAAATGATCTGAAATTTTTTAAGCATGCGGTCAACTTGTCAAGGAAAAAGAATCCAAAGAAGCACCACCATTTTGGACATTTTTCATAGAAAAGTGAGCTTTTGAAGTGTTGCTGCCCTGTTTTTTGCGGGGCCAAAAAAATGATCTCAGTGAATTTGAATGCTTATATCTTGCAATCCACACGGTGAAAATTTTTGAAATTTTTTCCACGTGTTCTCAAGTCAGCATACTACAAGATCCTACGGTTACATCACTTACATGTGTCAAAAAAGTTTTGTTTCAAAATTTTGATACTTGTACTAAAAATGGCAGTTTGGAAGCAGTTTTGATGAAAACATAGTCATGGAACTTTAGGGGTTAATATACAATTTAGCGCTTCATTACAATGCATTATTTTACAATTTATAGCACTGTTACAATGCATTACTTGCAACTAAAAGTAATACATCGTAACAATGCGATAAATTGTAAAGTAATGCATTGCAATGATGCAATAAATTGTATATTAATGTGCAAACCCATGAAACAACAATAACCATATGATAACTATTGACAAACCGCAAGTTCTAAACTTTGTGATGTGGTTGTTTCTTTTGTCAAATATGGGTTTGTGCACATTTTGAGAAGTCAATTGGTTCTCCATTTTCTCTAGGGGTTAACATAGAGCAAAGTTCTTCTTCCTTGGCCTTTCCATGATGGGACGCCTCCGACCTCAAGATGAAGCTTTGCACTACCATTCCAGATGACCAAGGTCAACAAAAAATAATTCTAAAAAAAGATGGCTAAACTTTTAGAAAAAMTATCTTTTTTAGAATTTTTTTTTAATTGGTGAAAGACAAGGATTTTGAGGTTATATTTTGAATCTTAGCATCTACATCACTAAGTTTAAGAACTGTGGTTTGTCAACAATTATCATGTGATTCTTGTTGTTTTATGGGTTCCCAAGTTAATATACAATTTAGCACATCATTACAATGCATTACTTGCAATTAGTACATCATCATGATACAATAAATTATATATTACTGTGCAAACTCATGAAACAACAATAACCACATGATAATTGTTGACAAACCGCAAGCTCTAAACTTTGTGATGTACCATAGTTGATTTTCCAATTTTAATTAAATATTTACCATATTTAATTTTAACTTTAATTTCGACGGCCAGATACACTATACAATTGGGACAACAAAAAGTTTTTCTAAAAATGAATTCCAATCTTTTTTGAAAAATTATTTTCTTGAGGTTTAACGTGTTTTCATGTGTATTGGTGTGCCTTGTGCCGTTGCCACAAGCAAAATTAGAGTAAAAGTAATTTTTTAATTTTTGGATGCATTGATAACTTCGAAATTCAATAACTTTCACCCCATAGGTCGGAACGCCACAAAACCAAGCAAGTGCACCCCTCCTTGCCAAGAGCTTTCTGACGGTACCAAGCATGCCACCGGCGGACGCACGGTCCAGGAGATCTCAATGTAACAAACAAAACAAAACAAAACAAACAAACAAACAAACAAACAGATTTAAAGGATGGACTAGAATTATTGCAATAATTTGTAATACCTATTTAGCATTTGCTGAACCTTACTGTATTTTTTTTCTCAACAAAAGGATGTTTTGAAAAACTAATTATTCTACAAAGGATGTGCTGAACTGCTGACCTTGCTGTCGAAGAGGATAATATAAATCAGTGCAAACCAATCAATCAATACTCCCTAGCCCCCCCCCAAAAAAAATAATTAAAAATAATAAAAAAAAGAAGAAGATTCTCATTCAAGTCAAATCGTGGACTCTGTCATCAGCTGTCTCAGTCCCGCCGTAGAAACCACAAACAGTATTCTTGGTGTGAACAGAGACGATCCCATTTCGGCACATCGTCTAGGGTTGCATCGAACAAGACCTCGGAGGCCCGCTTCATCCTCACGTGCTGCCATTGCTCCGATTTGATTTTTGTACTCTTTGCCTCAAAATTACGTCGCCGGATCCTCGTTTCCTGCATTTTTGTCCTCGCCAGGTTTGTGGAAATTCTCTTCTCTGMAATGTCGGTACTGTTTGATCGATTGCGGTTACTTCTGCAGACCAAAATTTGGTAGCGATGGTTCTTTAATTTTCCGCTTGGTTTTGGCTTGTGATTGCGTTTTGCTTCAGGTTTGAGGTGATTTTTTCTGAGGTTTGAACGATGCGAAGGATGCGCGTAACTATGTCGTGGTTTTKCTTTCTCTGCATTTTTGAATTTCTGTGTTTTGTGTATCTTTATGGCGAGTTTTATATTTTTTTTCCGTCAGTTTTGAAGTTCTTAAGGTCTCTGTTCGATTGGTGAAGTGATTTGCGTGGTTTAGGTTATGCAGAGAGGAAGAGGTAATGTTTGATTGTGATGCACTGCGCGGTAATAGGGTGAGCGTACCGGTATAACGGTGTCGGTATATTTTCCAGTTTTTGGTGATTGAATGGAGAAGTGATGTGCGTGGTTCGGRTTTTGTAGAGAATACAAGAAGTGCGGTATGTGATGCGCTGCGCGATAATAGGCTGAGAGGAGAGTGTATAACAGTGTCGGTAAGGGAAGGACGTGGATGCAAGAGCCTTCTTCGCCTGTGAATATTGGTTGCCGTGGAATAACCGTCGAGAGAGTTTGATTTATAAGCGAGATATGGCTTTCACGCGTGACCGTGATTTGTACAAGACGAAATTGTGTACGTTGTACTTGCAACGAGGATCGTGTCCGCGCCAGAGCTGCTCTTTTGCTCATGGAGGTGCGGAACTCCGGCGAATGCCTGGTGAGGCTGCTCATTCTTTATTATTCTTAACTTGTAGGTTATTATCATCGTCGTCGTCGTCATCATCATCACCACCACATGGACATGTTCGCGCTGAATGTCTTTGAATGTCTTCAAGGTGCCGAAGAATTTCAAGTTATATTTATTTAATATTTTGTAAATATAAACGAGGTTGCGTATTCTGGAAACGGGCTTACCGATAGTGAACTTATTCGGAAAAAATGTATGGGTAGGACCGATCGTAGGTATCTTTCAGAACGATCCAACAGGTTAACGACCAGAAATCGACTGTGATTTATAACGGCTTTTGCAAGAACACATTACAGGAAAGTCGGAAGTGCACCTTGGAATATACTCATGGTTTGCATCATGGTGCTGTGAGTGAGCAGATGTGCTCCGGGTATGTTTACTTGCAAGGAGGGCCATTCTCAGGAACACTTCTTCATTTATTGGTTGTTATATTCGTGGGGGCTGGGGGGGATCTTCACTCTCCGTCAAAGTCTATCTGTCAGACTGTCTATCTTAAAGGACCCGACGACATATATTTTTATTGGTGATGATTATGGTCAATTCTCTTCAGCTTGTCTGATATTGACTATGTCCAATATCTGGACTTGAGGAGTTATATTATGGAAGGTGGCTTTACGTCGGAGGTTGCACACTCCATAAATTCAGTCATGTCATTTTCACATCTATTGGTAAGCCCGTTTTCATCAAGTGCTTGAAACTTGACATAATCTCGTTTTCGCTCAATAGTTTAGGGTCAGGAGTTGAATCTATGCGAAGTTTGACGTGTTGTCACCATTTTTCACTTGTGGACACATTTGGTCCTTGTTTTGTCTATTAACTCGCAAAGTAGTGTTAAACCTCAATTTTCCTTGCATCTGTCTGGTTTATCGTTTCAGATAGTGCAAAATCTCTAAAAAATTTCATCTCAAAACTCGTATCATTTAGATCCTCAACATAGTGGATCGGTCATTGAAAGGTATGAGTTTGATGCCCTGTTGACAATCATGTGACAATGGGGTTGGTTGTTTTGTAACAGGTTAGCTTCAAAGACACGAAAGCTTGTGAAAGTATATAAAGGCTTTCTTCGAGCGCAAGAAGACTTGAAAAAGTACAAATCTATTTTTATACATTGCTTTACAATCGAGTCTATCACTTGGTTGCCATAGAGAGTTGTTATATTCTCTGGTGTAGGACAAATACTGCTAATAATCTGCGACTCGATCTATGTTGAATTTTGACGTTGTTTGGTAGGTTATCTGGGATATATTAATGACATGTATGCTTGTTGGCATTTGAGTATTTTCTGAAGATAATATGATTTTCATTTGTCAGGGCACAAGCCAAGTTAATAAAGCTTGTGGACGACGTTATTGGGGAGTCATTTAACAAGAATATGGACCTCGACAGTATGAAAGCAGCCAATGCTGGAATGTTTGGAGATTATTCGACTGCACTTGATGGTTTGTCCACTTTCTAATTAGAAGCTATCCAGAGGTATTTAATCTTGTGCAACAAGATCTGGTTTGCCGGTTCAACGGCAGTGCATGTGGTTCTTTTGGAAGAAACTATCAGCGATGCTTTGTCTATTCGGGAAGTGCTGAAGATAATCAGTATACTCATGACGTCATGAGTGTTGTTCTAATGCTACTGTTGATAATGGTGCGTGGAAATGAAGTTCATTTTTTTCAATGATGCAGGTTCATTGGTGAGTAGAAAGGATACCAAAGCGGAAACCCCACCTGTGATTGAGAACCGTCCCATGTCCCAGATTAGTGATTACAATGTGAATACAGTGCACCAAGCAGGCATGACATCAACAGGCAATAACAGAGGTAATTGTAGCAATCTTGTGCAGACCATTTCAGGCGTTGATGATGGTTACGGTCATATGTTTGCTTAAGGATAAGATTAGGATTGATGGGAGTGACTCGAAGATTGCTCTTGTGACGAAGATTGTTCGTTTGCCCCTTCTACCTGGGCATCATCAAATTTCTTTCTGCAATTGGAATCAGTCTGTTTTTCTTCTGTTGTACGTGTCTCCATTATCAGAGTGATAACTATGTGACCTTGGACATGCAGTGTTTTTTGTGATGCAGTTGCAATTGCTTTATTTRTTTATTTAATTCTAACACTATCTTTATTGTATCTCGCTTAGGTTTTGTTTTTTCATTTTGAGTCATATATTTAAGGGTTACTGCCCTATTTCCTCCATGTGACAATTTATTCCTTTCTATATAAGGCCCCATTATGTTCATGCATGAAGTTCAAATGTGCCGCTTGTGATTAGTGAACTAATGGGCATTGTTGGGATGCAAAAGTAATACTTTCAAGATGTTCAAGTGACAATTTAGAAACAATTTAGTTTTCACAATAGGATCTTGTACCTTTTGGGTGTAAATTGTCRAAGGATATGTCTATTTAACATTGTGGCCATTTTAGAACATTCTATACCAATGTAGCATTGGTCTCCAGAGCTCTATTGAAGCAACCAAGACCAGAGTCTCAAGAAATGAATCATCCTTATCACTATTCAAAGAATTATGTCCACTTCATCGTTTTGAAAATATATTCTTTTTTAATGCTTGGGTTTTCTTCAAATAGAATTGGAGAATCTTAGGCTAGTAAGAAATGTTATGTTTAGGTGAGAAAAATGTTCATTAAGCCYTGAAGAACCATATCCATTGTGAAAAGGTTAAACATCATGTTTGAGCTCTATTTAGCCTTTTAAATTGTATTCAACTTCAATTTTTCATTTTTAGTAGGTGATATTTTGGATTTTTCTACTATTGGAAAAAAATTCAATTTGTTTCATGAAACATTGTCATTGTAGTATTTTTTATTGCAAAAAGCTAATAAACTAGTAAATTATATAGCCAAAAAACTCATTTAGCTAAAAATGTGTTTTCTATACATATTGATTTTTTCAGAATTTTTTATGTAAATATCAAATTATTGTGATTTAAAAAAATAAAAGGTGGAAGAATAAATAAATCTAATTCTTATATTTTTAAGGAAAATTTGGGATTTTGAATATGCATGAAGGATAGAACATATAATTTGTAGATTGAAAAAAAAAACTTAGAAAAAAAAAATGAATGAATAATTCAAAATATTGTATAATTTGGGTTTCAACATGTAGAGCTTGCAATGAATTTAAGTCAACACACTTTGAATTTTTTAACAGTTTCATACTTTGTTGAATTTATAGAATTTTAGTTGGTGTTTCTTTTCCACATTCAATCATGCAAGGAAAATAATCATTGAATCTAGGAGGCGTATTAGAAATTTTGGCACAAATAGGTGGCATACTTTAGGAAAGTGCATATATTACACACTTTCTKCTTAAATTTTACTTGTCTTTCATTGAATTTTTTTATTCTTTCATTCAAAAGAGTGCTGACGATTAGAATAAGTACCTTGGATGACTTACTTATGTCAAGAGTGACCCTTTTCCAACTACATTTGGGCCTTGAATGGCTAGCTAACTTCATCTAAAAACATCTCAAGGTTTCAAAAAACAATGTATGTTGAAGTGTTCTTCAAGGCAACTAATGTAAGTTGAGTATTTTGTACTTCAAAGGTATCTACTTAAAGGGGGTCTCATAGGCATGAATAGACACCTTATGCTTTCAACTTTCAAAATTCATTGTGTGAATGTGAGAAAATTATGAAATAACTTGAGTTGGCTAATACACTTACCAAAAATATCATCATTTAAATAACRTAGCGAATAGGGGCAATGATAGTTTTGGTTTTTGGTACCTCTATTTCACCTCCCAATAGTCAGCTAATTGCACGTATCTCTATCTAAATAAAATTCATAAATTTCATGCCTTTTTCATCAAATCAAAATAATTACATCTTTCATATTTATTGAACATGAAAAATTAATTCTTGAAAATAATAGGCTCTATCATAATACTATTGATTTTAACCTTGAAATGCCTAACAAGACATTTTGTGTCCTTTGGTTGATTCTACTCAAAAAATAAATAATTTTGGAAGAGTTGCTTGAACTTTTTAATGAATGGAATTGGATTTTTTTTCTTTGAGTTATCTTTTGAATTTTCTACAAAAAGACATGGAGAATCCAAGAACCTCCATACATTGTATTTGGCAACTTCTCCTCTTCTTTCAATATCTAAATTTTATTCATACAGATTATCTTATTTGAATTTGATTTTGACTAAAAAACTCCAACTCATTAAATCCACCTTTGATCGTAGTTTAAATGCTTTGAAAGTCATTATTCATTGGACATTTCACAAAGTGTCTATAGCAACGCTACAAGGTTAAATGCCTTCTTGTCTGATGAAAAATCCTTCAACAAATTTGTTTTTCCATGTTCTGCGTACCAATCACATTCTGCCATGCAAAGATTCTTTCAACAAATTTGGGAAAATGCTACAATGCTCAAGATTAAGTGTGACACCTATTATACAACAATGTTCTATGAACATATAATTGACTCTCATACATAATAGAAGTAAGATAGGAAGTCGATGAAGTGCCCATTTCTAAGCTGTAAATTAATTTGAAGTAGTTAGACTTCTTGAAATATTTTTCAGTAAATTTTCCTTGAAAGACAAATGAAATTGGCATCCAATCTTGTCTTTAGGTATTACAAAGACAATTTGCTACCAAACTTAAGCAATTAAGCTTTGATTATATTCCAATGATAAATTGTCAAACTCACAAGTGTTGGAGTTGACTTGTCAACCAAGTTGAGACCGCAATAACAATTTCTATAAATTTCACACAAGTACTCACACCCAATAATATACTGTCAAATCTAAAAAGTTGGTCACCAAAAAAATATGAGGTTAAAAGTAGTAACATGCATAACCCCAATCAATTTATAGCTTCTCAAAATCTACTCTACAATTTTTTTAAATGAAATTCTAATGTGATTTTTTCTCAAAAATCTAGTGTAATTGAGGCTCATTCCCAAGAGTCCTCAATACTACGGAAAGTCAAGATTGCAATGGATAACCTTGCACAAAATCTTGAATAGAAAAATCATAATCATTCATTTTCAAAATCAGATTTTTGAAGCTAAAATTAAACTTCAAAAAGAATTTTTCAAAAATATGAACTACTAAAAATAGTAATTTGGTAAGGTTTTGTTTAACTTAAAAAATTGGTCAAGGACACATTTTGTCCTCACGGTCATTTAGGGATTAACCCTTGAACGCGGAAGCGGACATTTTGTGTCACGATGAGGGAGAATCAAATTGTGTAGGACAAAATTGCAACTTTTCATCTTCAGTATTAGGAAAGGAAAGGGAAGATCTTTTCTAGTACTTTGACTTCCAATGAGTATATTTGGTTTTCAAAGTAGATGATGTCACACGATATCAAAATTGCATAATTTTCACAACCACCGGTCCATCCTTCAAGAGCTAAAGAACACAAAAATTTCCACCAAATCACCATGTCAAAAGAATCTCGTTTCAAATCCATACCAACAAATTCTACTTAAAAAAATGATAGTATTTTGCTTGTAATTGAATTCAGAAGGAAAATCAAAATTCCCCTTTTAAATTCTATAAAAAAAATTATTGGTGATAGCCTTGGTGAATCTAAATGTATGGGGAGAATCAAAAACTCAAAATCTACAACTTCTATTTGTATATCAATTCCAAAATATTCTTCCAAATCATACTTTACGATGATTTTTCTCAAATCACCAATTCCGGAGAAGACATGATTGGAAACTCAATACGGAGTACATTCCTATTAGAATCTTCTAGGGCGTGAGGATGCAAATCAACAATGAAGCTARAAATAAAAAACTGGAGAAGACACATATGGCTCAGTTACTAGAAAAACTATTCTGGCACTTTATACAGCTGGTGGCAATGGTAAAATGTGAAAAAAAAAACACAAATATTGTGACAAGAATCCCTCKGGGTAGCTAAATGATGAACCTACCCAGGATCTCAAGTTCCCAACTCTGTCCTCGGCTACTACAACTTCATGGTACATACAAAGTTACAACACTTGGTGAATGAATTCCCCTCGTCCATGTGCAACTACTACCAAGTARTAAGTGCAATCACGAAGGGCTATCTGCAAATCAGTCATCTCCAATTTGACACTGCAACTTCCTATAATGGTTCGTCCGTAAACGTGAATACTTCCATAAGAGGCCAGTGCCAAAGTCCATCAAAACTGCCAAACCAGTGCCTGCAGGCCACCACACCGATGGTTCGACCACGTTCAATCCACAGATGATACAAACTGAATTCCAATAAAGTGTTGATTGATTAAAGGCGTTTGTACAAGAAGTGATTTTCTCCTTTTTCTTAATATACTGTTGGAACCGAAAGCTCTGTGTGTCCATGAGAGAATTTCCAGATGGAACACGTGAGGAAAAAAAAAGAAAAAAGAAAAGAAATTTAAATGGGCCACATTCAACGCTAGAAATTCTACAACTGAGGAGGGCTACCAACTGCCCTCCTTCCCAAAACGGAAACAGTATTCTGTCAGTCTGTCAATATGAGAAAAATTGATTGCTAACAACCTGATTTGCGGAACTGAATCTGAGGCGTGCAGTGCGAACTCACGGGTACTTAGATGGTCTATCCCCTGTCTTCACTCCATCACCCGTTCGCAAGACCTGCGAAGGCATAGCACTCAACTCTGGGGGTTGCAACACTGTCTGTGTGTTCTCCGGACTGGCAGTCAGCAGCACATGACCGTCACGTCCTATTCTCTGCATTATACACTATCACTTTGTTACTAAAAGGAAAACTCATCAAAAGATCTATGATCCCAACACTCAACAAACTCACTACAGTAGCCCTTATTCGTCATCATCATCAACATCAACATCATCAAATCAGCTAGAAGGAGCCTAAACACAACAGGGTTCTCAGTGAAATTAGACTAATTTAGGAACTTYTAGRCAATATCATGAARAKAAGCTTTCCCGTGAAGTCTCCATATGGCTACCGCTATCATACAAATGCCTCCCCATGCATAATAGRGATACCTCCATACGATCACCATAAACATAGGAAAACTCCTTACGAGAAAATATGCTCTCATCATTGTGTCTAAAACTGAGCGAAACGACCTAACTCTACTGAAAACCCTACCGAACGATCACAAAAACATCGTAATGAACTTATCATCAAACGGCAGGCATTACACGCAACATGTACAATAATAATGTACCACACAAGCTGTATCCAACACACATACGTAATGACGACCCTGAGCTTGAACCAGTAACCAATGGGTTTATTCAATAAAACGATAACGCACAATGTGTGCCTGAGACAAKGCCTAGGCTCCAAGGACAGCAACTACTCTAGTAATACTGCCAGATATCTCAGCAGCTAGTGTAGCGACACAACATGTGAAGCAACGATCACAAAAAAATGTAGAGACGAGCGAAAGGAAACAACAACCCACTATAAAAGCACTCAAGTTCCTACCACCGCTTCCAACTAAATCCACAAACTATCCAGAACCATTCTGAAACTCCTGGAGCTTCTACCAAAACCAGTAACCTGAACTGGATCCCAATGTCACAAAGCTACAACGCCCAGCAGAATTATTCACGGAATGCAAAAGCAAAGGAACTGTTTTTAACTCTTTCAATGAGTAAACAGAAAGGGCTGAACGTCGATATTCCACTAAGGAAGACGGCACTTAGATTAAAGAGGGGAAAAAAAGGGAGAGAGAGAAACAGAGATTGTGTCCCAAAGGTCATAGCCCATCGTCTTTCACCTCTTTGAAGCTGTCCCTCATCAAAGTCTGCGTGTTCCCGCTTGGTGTAGTAATCAAAGCGCGCTCCTGGTCACTCTCACTCTCCTGCATCTCCTTCCCTTCCGACATCCCATTCTCGCCATGCGTGGTCTGCTGGCAGCTGTCCGGCACATCGTTCTTGGTCACTTGCAGACCTTCGGGCAGCAAGCAGTTGCACATGTAGCCCACCCTCGCCAACCGGTTGACCCATCCAGGAATCGCCCTCCCCGTCAGCCTCCGACACACATCATCTGTGAAGTGGTTGCAGTTCTTGATGATGAGATGGTAAGTGTCCCCGTAATACTCATCTGCACATTGCTCGATGAAGCTCCGAAACTCAGCTGCGTTCAAGCTCGTGGTGCCAAGAAGAACCTCGTCTCGGAAGGTGAACCCGGGACACTCTTTCGGGGAAACCTCGAACACGCCGCTGGTGGGGTAGTCGTGGGCACCGAAGGCGTACTCGGCCCCGTGCGCGGAAATACCCGAATGGAAAATGCCCAAGCCAAACCAGTAGACGTACTTGTTCATGGGGGTTAAGTCGTAGACGTTGAGGTAGATGGGAGTTTGAGTGTTGGGATCGGAACCCACGGGGCAGACTGGGACTGTCATGGTTACCAAAACTTACTGAATCTAACCCTAATCAGTTATCTAAATGTTGCTCTCCCTGTTGAATTCGAATTCCAAACTCATCCTAAGAATGCTCCTACGTTTTGTGACATAAGGGAAATCGGTACTGCGTTCCTGGAAATCAGAAAAACGGAGGATTAGATAGGCTCTGAGCTTCATCAACCATGGTCAATTGAGGGTATAAAAAAGGGCATCATATTGTTAAAGCAACACCGCGTTAACTCACAATGAGCCCATGTTTTTTCATTGTTGGACATAATTTCAATGCCAAATGGTTGGATTTTGGTCAATTAGGGGTATAAAAGAAGGGTATCATATTGCTAAAGCAACCCCAAGTTAATTCAATGAAGATGTTAAGGACTGCAAGTGTAACATCAGAATGACTTTCAAGCCGGAAGCTATGAAAACAAAAATTACACGTATTCATTTTAGAATCTAACAGATTTTCTTTTCATACGTTGGTAATGAAACCTTGTCTATTCAGGGCGAATTGTAGAACTTGGACTAATGACTAATCCACTAAATAAGGACTATTGAAACATGCTAATTATGTTTGTACCATGATTTTCACAACATTCTCTCAACCCTTGAAGCACCAAGGCCATTTTTCAGTCTACAACCACTTAAAACTGCCATTTCTACTGAGTTCATTCAATAACTTTATTTTTATTTTTAGAATCTAACCTTAGGGTATGAGTCTTTATTTGAGGTCATAAGATTAAAATTTCATGAAGTTTGGCCTTGTGGATTGGAAGATATTAGCATTCAAAGTTGAGAAAAAAAGTTTTTCAAATAGTAGCCTGCAATTTCAGATGACTTTGACCACCATTTGGGGAAAATTTGTGCACTATGGACCTTGAATTAAAAGAAATTTGTGTTGAAGAATTAAGTTGAAAGGGTAGGAAATTGTTTTTTTTTAAAAATCGATTTTTTTGATAGCCCAATATGTGGCCATGTGTATTATTCTAGGAAAACTACAATATTATAGTATACAAACTATTCCAACACATATTTTGGATTAATTACAATTCAAACCAATACAATATCTTTGTCTAATCACTACATCTATGTCTAAAGGGCGTTCTTTGTAGTCTTTGGAAGAATGAATGTCACTAAAGTGAATGAATGTCATACTTGAAGACTATGTACAATACTTCACATGTGAATGCACAACATTCGCTATCAATACAAAACATTAACTTTGTTTTCTAACTCCATGTAGTATAAACATCATTTAACAATTGTAGAGGATGGAAGGGACAAAATAATAATCTCAATTGACTTGCATTTTTGCAAAAAATTGCATTGGATTTAGAGCTTCCTTCTATTGTTGTTGCCATCTTGAAGTCATTGTACACAAGAAGTTGCAACATTTTCTAGATAATGCTTTTAACTAGCACAAAAATTCTTGGGCTCAACATAATTGGACCTATACTCTTTAAATTTAGAAATGAATTCTAACCATCTTTAACTTACTTCTTTCTATTTAACAATTTTGTTTAACAAACACAATTTTATATCCAAATACACGCTTTCTMCTTATAGGTGCCAAATGTATTTAAATCCCTTTAAGAATTAATTCCTAAACCATCAAAGGAGATTTGGAACTCTAGAGAATTGATTCAAGTATGTTCCCTATGTTGTGAACTAACCATTGTTGATAAAAAAAATGTGTTTAATTATTATTTTAGATTAAAAAGTTGTTAATAAAATTGAAAAAATTGAAAAAAAATAAAAAATCAATTAAATATTATTATTTGTGGCATTTATTGGACCATGTCAAACTACTTATGTAGTAGACTCCCAGAGTCCCTAAAATCCGAGAACTAGTGGGAGTCTACTACATAAGTAGTTTGACATGGTCCCTTTCACTATAGCCCTAGACTTGTCTTGACTACCAATCGGTACAATCAATTTATGGATCTTTTTCCAGAGGATAGTTTAATTGAAAAGAATTGAGAAGGGATTTTAGTAAACATGAGCTGGGTGCTCAGGGGTTAATATCTTGAGCATKCATATTTAGAATGTTGAACACAATGTTTTAACCCCTGAGCACCCTGCCCATGTTCACAAAAATCCAAAGTTTTCTATACTCATTCCAATTAAACTATTACCTAAGAAAAGATCCACATTAATTGATTGTAGTGATTGGTAGTAGAGACATGTCCGGAGATACAAGAAAAGGGACGCATCCTTTGACTGTACCATCGAAAACATTATAAGAATCAATCAGGACATTTTTCAAAAAATGGAGAGGCCATATTTTGGCCCTTGGAGTGCTCTAACGTCCATTTTTTGGACGATGAATAGATTGAAGTTGAAGTTTCATCCTCCTCACTGCTTCAATGAAAGTTATTTCAATTTGTGGAGAGTAGAGTACATTTTTTTTTTAAATTACCAATGTGCAAGTTTGTCAAGTGGTTGACTAAGCCAAAATTGCATTGACTTTAGTTTAAAACTGGATTTGCCAAAATGAGGTCATAGATTTCAATAAACTACCATGAACACAAAAATTTCAATAAATCGCCATGTCAACAAAACCTCATTTCAAATCCATTCCAACAAACTTTATTCCAAAAATGGTAATATTTTGCTTGCTATCGAATTTTGAAGGAATTTTGAAATTTCCCTTTAAAATTCATAAAAAAAGATTAATTGGATGGATGGAATCTACAACTCTAGGTCTACAACTTCTATTTTTATATCAACTCCAAAAGATGCTTCTAAATAAAACTTTATAATCATTTTTCTCAAAATGTCAATTTTGGAAATGAATCATGACATTTTGAAGTTAAACCTATGGTTTGCCCAAACACTTTCACATTCATTCAAAGCAATTCTTGAATCTTTAAAAATATGGTCTTTCTTTATGACCAAATTTCATGAAATTGTTATCTCCCGGGAAAGGCTTAGCTCAAATAAGTCAGACCAGCAACACAAATTAAATCACAAAGTTATCAGGTCATCGGATACAGAGAACATACCGTGACAAGCCCCTTATCGGGAAACATATACTTCAGCCCCTCTTGTACCAGTTGATGAGCACGGCACACAAGCTCCAACCCATTTATATGATTGAACTGCAACAACACCCACAAACTCAAGTCACCAATGGACGGTGGTGCAGTTAAACCGGCAAGGCGAAATCCAAGAAAAGGGATTCACACTAGGTATTAAGTCAATGGAAACAGGGAAAAAGAGGGTTGAGATTAAGAAAGCCTGCCTCAGTGGTAACGCGCGCCCCAAAGAGCCACCCAGCACCTCGTGGACTAACAGCCCAAGCCTCATGGTGGACCAAGTCTTCAGGATCGCTCCACATCAAATCACAGAATGGGCCCACATGAGGAATTTCACACTGCCTTTCTATCACCCTAATCTGCACAACAAAATAACACAACAATCGTGTGACCTTCCCACTTCACATTTACTTCCATTGTCAATATCATATACAAAACGTGTGAGAAGGACTGGCAATGGAGTCGCAACAAAAATCAGTCAATCAAGTCTAGATTGTTGCAAGATTAAGCACATTATTATAATACCGTGCATCTCACGTGCAATATCCCACCTAGAGAACAGGACCTTCTTCTGATCATAAAAGAGATGAGACTTGACCAGCTTACCAAAGTTCAGTGGTTATTGTCTGCTTCAACGAAACATCTAATGAAAAACAAAGCTCTTGCGTGAAATGATAAATGCAATCATTTAAGTTGATCGAACATGATGAAGATGYATCTTGCCTGATCTATTGTCCGAATGTCTGGAGACAACCCTCCATGCACACATAACACCTGCACACCATATGATCGGGAATAGAGCAATGAGCCCAACAAAACTCTTGAATTGGCAGAGTAAAACCACGATCCCGTCTATACTAAAGAATTTTCAATGCCACAAAAAGCGGTGTCCCTGGTACTGCGTATATATTCGTAAATCTTMCGGCAACTTCTATGCTTAGCTCACAACAATCATAACGTTGATGTTATTATRGCACTGAAAAATGTAGATTTGAACCTCACCTTTCCATCTATGATAGCCGAGAGTGTAAGGTAGTCGAACACATCCGTACAATACCGCCAAGCATTTGCATTCCCATATTTCCGCTGGCATTCGTCATAGAATCCATAGACCTATCGGGCAGGGAAAAATCAACTAAATCAAGAATACTACAAAAAACTGAAGACCACGCAAAATAGTTCAGCTTCAATAGAATTGCAAAATTCTAACACTCTATTGACATACTTTGTGCTGAAGACAGGCATCCACCGATATCATAAACGTTCTTCAGAAACGTGGCCAATGCAACACCATACAAGAGCAAATCAATGCTATTCTCAGAACAGTTGCACGAAAAATCAGTCGATACCTGAGTGATTTGCCTACTTTCATGGTTACCCCTCAATAATGTCATGTGTGCAGGGTATCTGAAAAAACAAGTAAGAAAATGTCATGTGCTATTCAAGCCCAGACTTTCTAACTAATTGTCACACTACCTAGAATAACAGCATCGAGTTAACAAGCTGGAAAACGTTGGAGCAGATCACAAGAGATGGATAGGTTCAAAATCAAGAATAAGTAACAAGCATCCGTATAAATGCAGAATTCAAAGTCATGTCCACAAGGTAAACTRACAATGCTACTGTACCTTGCTTTCAGAAGCAAAAGTATTGTGAATACTTCCAAACTGTTGTAACCACGATCCACAAAGTCACCCTGCTCATCTCCACAAGCAGACAAATTTTGGTGAGAAAATAAAATCTAGGATCGTACGTATGATGCAGTAAGAATCCTAAAAACTGGTAATATTCCGGACCAACTTACAGACACATAAAGTTCACATGTCTTCAGTTGAGTCACAGGTCCGTAGGAACATATATTTTAAGGAGTAAACATTTATCCAAATCGAAAGAGCTTACATTTATCCGAATAGAAAAGTACTTAAGCTATTGTAAACAACATGCGATTCAGAAAACAAAGACCCTCGGGAAGAAGAAATTCCCCCAATGTACGCACCATGAAGATGTAATTTGTACTGGGGACGTGCCCTCCAGTCTGGAAAAGCTTCATCAAGTCGTGAAATTGGCCATGAATATCGCCACAAACAGTCACAGGACTATTAACAGGCTGAACGTTGGACTCCTCCACCAAAATTTCTTTCACCTGAGCCMAAAAGCATACTGATAAGCACTACGAACTCCAACGCCAAAGTGCTGACAGTCCCGACCGCAAACAGAGAGAATTGTTGGCATTTTTACAGCATAAACAGTCAGTGCCGAGGGGGCCAAAGAGCTGATAGTGAGAGAAAACAATCAAATACGTCAACGGCCACTTCATACAGTTTAAACGCCGAAATCTACACCCATTCTTCCAACCGAACGCATGCGTAGCTCTCACAATAAAGAAAAGACGCGGGTAGGGGGATCAAGATTCAATTTAATACATTTCACTCCCTTGGGTTCCCACCACAAAAAAAACAGAATAGGTTGARAATCTAACTACAAGTATGACAGACTGTCGGATCGATTTCAGACCTAAACTTCGTACAGCGTCAAATGTCCAAAAACAAAATCAGCACTAGATACACATGGATCATCAAGTCCCATTTTTTCCAGCAAAGGCAGCCCGCGATGGTCAACTTTCCCATTCAAAAATCGATTCCTCTGGTTTGCACAAGCTGCCACTCAATCCTTCCCAACACAACCCCACCGACAAATTCACCCCCTAATATCCGCCATATTCTAGGGTCCACAACACTCAATGGCAGCACGAACACGCCACAACCAAACGCCAGTACGAAAAATCCACACAATTCGAATGCGTCCGTTAAATGAAACCCCTACCGTTCCCTCAATCAAACCCTAACGCCCGAATGAATGACCGCCAGTCCCTCCCTCTCTCCCTCCACCACCTAAAACTTCGCCGACACATGCGCACGTGCCCGACGCTTCCCCTTACAAGATCCACAACTACCAAACCCCAGGATCAACTCAAGATCATCAAACCCGCCCGCACTTACATATTCACAAAGTTGCTTGAGCTCGTCTTCCAAAAGGTAGTTGCCGCCCTTCACTTTCTCCAGCCACTGATCCAAGTCCATCGTGTTGTGCCCAGCCCGCCGCTGCCTCTCTCCACACGTCGAAACACCGCAACAAAAACACTAACAACAAATAAAAACTCCTCGTCTCGGGAAGAAACCAAAACGACCTATGCTCCGTCCGTCCGAAAAGCAAACCCTAGGCAGCGCAACCGGGCACTGCGACAGATGAAATTTTGGCACGGATCGCACCCTGTCAAGGTCGGGATGGCCGCAGCTTGCGATTCTCCGAACGATGCAACGAAGGGGTTAAGATTGGATGCTCCTCCCCGCCATCGCTGGGCTATGGCTATGGCGACGGAGCAGACTTGGTCGCTCTTCCAAACGGAGACGACGATGGTGCCCKGTGGCCGTTTCTCGTTGTGTTCCCAAAGGACGTTTCCGTTGWTCCCTTTAGSTGGGTTTCGTTRAYGCCTAKTTTTTTCGTCTGGATCGTTGGCAGCGATTGGGTTCGGTCGTCCGACCGGGCTTGTTTCTCGTTCATTCCGGGATTCTGAGTATGAGGCTGGATCTTGTCTCTCATTTTGGGTGGAACTAAGGGACGCTTCACACCTAAGTTAAAACAGCCCATTGTGGTCAGAATTTGGAGTCTGCCCTCATGAAATTTTTCAAATTTTTGCCATATACATACAAGTGTGAGAAATAGCGAGAACAATTGAAATTATATGTTTTAGACAAAGTATGAATTTGTTATGAATTTTTGAAGTGATCTACCCAAAAGAGTCAGAAGGCTACCTCATAACCAACAAAAATTGTATCCAATATGCTCATCTTAATCATCTAAAGGAGTCACAATATTTCTAATGTGGAAGGCCTTGAAAAGTCACTTCCTACAATGATTTACACTCAGAAAGCAGGGTGCTCTTAATGAGGTCATCAATAACTCCATGGGAATCAGGTTAGACATTGATTATAAACTGAAAAACGGTCATGGGGTCATTAGGTATCCACTATGGGCTTATGGACTGAAAAATTGTCAAGGGGGCATTAGATGTCCACTATGGATCATCTTACTCCAATGGGATGTTCTACCTTACACTAACCCCTAAATGCCCAAGGCACCAAAATGTAGTGTCTACAAAAATTTGAAGCTGAAAAAAACCTAACAAAATTGCTATTTAGTAATCTGTTTTTTTGGTAGATGCATATTAAGCTCTACCTTTAGCATCAAAAATCTGATTTTGACTTTTCCTAGTGTCTAGGGCTCTAGGAAATGAGCCTCAAATATACTAGATTTTGGAGACAAAATCGCATAAGAAATTCATATAATAAAAATGTAGAGCAAATTTTGAGAAGCTGTAAATTGATTGGGGTTGTACTTGTTGGGCCTTATAACCTCATATATTTTGATTGACAAACTTTTTAGATTCACCATACAAAAAGTGGACTAAATTTTTTTGTAGTTTTGACACCCTATTTCTCATCTAATGCCAACCATGGAGAAGTAGTGTTTTAGTTTATGATTTTGATACAATTTCAAATTCATTTCATGGTTGGTCACATTGTGGACCAATACTTTGTCCCGTCTACCATAGCTCCTAGCAGCTTGGGCAATTCTTCACCTTATAATTGATTAAAGTGCAAAAAGYAGTAGTCCAAAAAATAATAGATTAAAATTGGACACTTTACTAAGATATAATTATAATAAGTTAGGCATTTATCCAAGTTTATCTTACAATTTTTGAATGGTTGTTGCTACTTTCATCTAAGGTAAACACATTTATTTAACTCCTAAAGTTTGTTGATTGTGTTTTCACCCAAAACACTCAAAAACATATCATTTTTAGTACAAGTACCTAATTTTAGAAGAAAAGAGCATCGTYGGACACATGATACCATAGGATATTTAAATTCATTGGTTTGAAAAGATGTCAAAATTATTTTCAGGAATTTTCACTTTGTAGATTGCAAAATATTACTATTTGAATTGACAAAAATCCTATTTTTGGCCTGGCAGAAAACAAGGCAGCTACACTTTACAAGGTCACATTTGTATGAAATAATGTCCATGTTGGTGGTGCTTCTTTGGATTCATTTTTCAAGGCAAGTTGTCTACAAGCTTGAAAAGTTTTAGATAATTTAGAACTGTACATTATAAAGGAAAAAAATAGTAAGTTGAAAGAAGTAGAAAATGATTCAAAATACTAAATTGTTAAAAATTTATTTATAAAATTGAAATTTTTTAAGTCAATGGTTGAATGTTGTAATAAACAGCCTACATCCTATGATCTTATTCTTTCAAAAAATATTRAAAATCAAATTAAATGTAGGGCTTCAAAGTTACTTTAGAGTAGGGAGTCCATAACTATCCACAAGCTAAATCCCTCATAACTCTCATCTCATTAATCAAAATGGAATGATTCAAAGATTTCCGCATTTGTATATAAATCTTTAAAATCAATTTCAAATTTTTATTTCTTAAAATAGTGATTTATTAAAAACTTTTGGGCTACCCCAAAATCAATGAAAAYTACATATTGTACAATAACTTTTTAAACATGTAATCAAAACTTATAAAAATTGTTTGTGCATTAAAGCTACTTGTTTCTCTCACGTTGAATGTGTGAAAATTTCAAAGGAAAAAGAAAAGAAAATCGTTTGTAGTAAGTTGCCCCAAAGAGCTTTGCTAAATTGCTGCCAGAAAAACACCTATTGGTCCTATAAGGGTTAATTCCATTTTAGAACTACTTATGGTTTAGTTTTTCTTCTATCTTATAAATAATCTTATATAACAATTATCTAAAGAATGAAAATAAAATGATTTAAGGAAACCATAGCACTTACTTTTAAGTGATATATGCACTCTTAATTTAATTTTAGTCTTTAAGGAAWTTTCCRTTTTTTTCACTTTAGGATGGATTTTATATATATTTGATATTCTTTACACATTTAGTGTTAATTTAGCAACCCTACAACTTATCAAATAGCCTAATGTACTCTATGCATTTGGATCCATAGTCATTCATCATAATGTTGGGTCCACATAACTCACATATGATCACAAATTTCAAGTTTTCAATGGAATAGGATGTATACAAGTGTCACCCACCCATCTATGGCACGGCAGTAATTCAAAACCACCTAATCAATACTTCTATGAGGCCTTACTTGCAAATTGGTAACTACATGGTGGCTTTCTTTTGTAAAGGTAAGTTCTAACGGTTCCATGTAGTGGTGATTTGTAAAGAGAAGTGCATGTGCAACTCTTGAGCTTCTTGCCTCACTTTGGAAATGGCGTATTTTGGGYAGTAGTTGATTTTAGTATTRTGCAAGCTTGATTTGTTTAGCTTTGTGATTTTGTAACCTCTTGATTTTCTTCAMAATRAGTTYSATTTGGATTTCTTGGRAAATGACAATTTTCAAGCACCTAAACTYTTTATTACTTTGATGTGCTTATTATGGATATTTGTAGTTTCTTATGGTTATTTGTACTTGACCCTATATGAGAGGTTACATTAGTTTCAAAACAATATTGTCTCTATGTGGGCGCAATTAATCCCACCCTTGGATTAATTGGTTGGATTAATTGTGATCACAACCAGGTTCTTGTATTCTTGTTATAATGATTCCTACGGGTGTCTAACACGTCGGTCCACTACGCCTTCCAAGAATTTGTTACCATTAATTTTAATTTCACAATCTAATTTCAAACAATTTGTGAACAACAATTTTCCCAACTTGTCACAAACACCGACTCACACTTATTATTTTAATTCAATTTCAGGAACTTCAGCTGCTCAACAATTTCTCATGCACCTGCATCTTTTCTCAATCACAGTAATATTAACAAATTTAGCATACATAATCCACAACAATCATTGGTACCATTAACTACAAATCCTGAGATGAAATTTATTCACAACCTCAGATTGTTAACCCAGAGAAAATACAACTAATTGCGTTTACCGAGACAATTTGACTTAACACTAACCAGTTGTTTCTAATTGCTCATCTTAATTCATGATCCCTATTCAATTTGTTTACGAAAGAGAATTGGTCCTTCTCCAATYGATTAGCTCGGTCATTCAATTTTAAACAACAATTTGTAATACTTTCGAATCTGTAATATTTAATTAATCTATGCATTCAACTAATTTGGTTGACCAGCACTTGTTTCTGTAAAGATTTTGATTCATCTGATCAACTTGTCTGACCAGTTGAAATTGGGATGGAAACAATCTTACCAGATGATCTCGTTTTTTGTCGCCACTGCACTGCCCTCCTCAGCTTYCGTCAATTTGTCATGCTGGCTTATCTCCTCAACATCAGTTCAAGTTCAGGCATGCACATCAATTTGATTTCTTTAGCCGTTCCATTCTTGGAAGGCAACAAACAAACTAACAGATTTTTGTTGTTTGTTTGTTGAAATCAACATAATAGTGACCGATACAACGCGACCAAATCAATAGAATTCTATTAAAAATTCTGCGTTTTCTACTAGTGCACTAATTCCAAACACACTCAAATGGATCCAATCTCTGGACCAGAAAACACATAGAAAGTACACAAGAGAATCACAAGCATTCATAGAGGATTTTTACATATATTTATTCAAAGCTGGAATATATTTTTACAACAAAAGTATCCGACAACTTGACAAGCTCACACTCGAAGAAAATTGGGGAGAGAGAGTGTTCGTTCAAGAGAGAGAGGGCTCCACCCAATGACCTCCAAAGCTCAAAGGGAATTCCAAACTCAAACGACACACAGTCAAATTGCCTTCTTTACTATCCCGACTATTTGCCTCCTTTGAAATCTAATCAAAATGACAATTTGCCTCTAATATCTATCTAATGTGAACCCAACTTCACAATCTATCTCTATTCTCACTACAAAGGCAAATTGACAAAATTTGAAAAAAAAAATGAAGCTCACACTATTTTTAAATGCTTTGTTTGTAATTCTATTGTTCTAGCGAAATCTAATTAAATCTCATTCAATTTAATTTAAATGGTTCTAATCTAATTTTGATAGAAAAAATGGAAAGACAAAATGAAATTTAGAAACATACCTCAACAATGTCGGCATTTAAATTGCGGTTCATTGCTACTTCCATCTTCCCAATTTCGTATTTAAACGTTGGTGTATGTGCTTCTATGTTGGAATACACCTTCTTTTCTCCTTTCCTCCTTCCAATTCTTCTATTTTTTTTCCTTTTCTCCTTCTTTTCTTTTCCTTTTCTCCTTCTTTTCTTTTCCTTTCCTCCTTCTTTTCTTTTCCTTTTCTCCCTCTTTTCTTTTACAATTTTTATAGTATTTTTTGGAGTATTTTCCAACACAAAATCCTATCAAATCAAATTTCTAAGTGCTTGCTAATCTTTTAAGGAATCAAACCAAACCTTAAGACAAGGCTTGTTTGACTTCTACTAACTAATAACTAGTTCTAGAATCTCTCCAAAGGTCAACTATTCTCTTATTTTGTCTTTTCTTTTTGTCTTTAACCCTTGAACGACGCGGAGGACGTTTATTGTCCTTTGGATGACAAAAATCTCATCTGGTGAGTGGACACTCACTAATTTTCATCCATTCTTTTTTTGAAAGTGACCACATATATGTCAATCATCATGGGAAGTCAAATTTAGTGTCTTTCATTGCTTCCATATTTTTAGATAGCCCTAATTCTATGTAGATAGTAAAGATTTTCACATGAAAGTGTTTTGTGCCAAATAGCCCTTCTCGCAATTTTTGAATGGGTAGCATCAGGTATTGGTTTGGACAATTTATCCAAAGCTAAGCATGTGCATGAAGAGTGATTTTTTCCTTGGTCAAGCACTACATATTGCACCCCGCCTTTGCCAACGATGATAGGTCCGTCCTTTAAGGGTTAATCTATCTTCCAACTCCTTGAAGTTTGAACTTCCAACTGAAGAGTGTTTTATACTCTTTCTTCTCCCCTAGTCCTTCTCCTTCAATATTAACCTATCACTTGTTAATACGGTTTTCATTTGCAACATTCTAAATTTGGAGTCTCAATTTGTGTTGAGATCCAGAGTGTGAGTTTAGCTTCAGACTGTGAGTTTAGTTCCAGGCAGGAGTTCAAGCCAGAACGTGAGCTGAGTTCAGACAGAGGTGGAATCAAGTGCTGAGTATGTTTGCGGAGGTGAGGGCTGATTTTTCCATGTCAACCCTGAGTTGACCAAGCTGAGTGTGTGAGGCTTCTGCGACCTGGCTCCCTTCCAAATTGATTTCAACCTTCTCTAAACTCATTTCAACTGAGATCTAATCTGGTCCCATTTCTAACTGATTTGCAATAAATTTCAGTCCTCCGTGGGCTGTCCAGACCTTTTTCTAGCAAATCCAAAATTCATCAAGAATCTTTGAGTTTTTTGGGGAGCTTTTCTAAAACCACAATCCAATTTTTAGACTTCACAAGACCCCTTGGTTGATTTCTAAACTTAATTCTTGGTATAATGAGCACCAAGAATTTTTTCTTACAGTCTACCTACCAAAAATCTAAGTTCAGTGTTCAAAATTTCAAAAAAAAAGACAAAAATGGGGCCATGTGGGCATCATTCCCAGTTTGTTAATTAAGGCACTGATATATGTGACGAACCAGATGGTGACTCAATCAGTTGACGTGGCTCGGTTGAGCTGTGTACCGGCCTGCCAGTCTATGGTCTGGCATGGCTAGGTCTCTTCTGGCCTCTCTTCTTCTAAAAACTCAATTTTTATTCTAACTAAATTGGTCGTTGCTTCGCCACAATTTTTGGTTTATACACCAAACTTTTGGTTCTCCGTATGGGGACCCTTCCTATGAAATAAAACACGGAAAATTTAGGACTAGGAACGAAGCTTCGCTGTCCGGGGGGGGGGGTAAGCCCGAATTTTAAAGCATAAAGAACAACAAAACTAAATAAAAAGTTATGTCTACGGGCGAAGCTTCGCCGTACTAGAGGGGTTAACCTCAAATTCTGGAACAATTTTTCAAGAATTCCGTAACGTAGGACATTCAGAGTCTCGAATCCAACTCAAGATCTCCCTACTAGCAAAAAGACCCAATACTTTCAAGACCATGTATTCCACGTCAAGGCTTTAGAGGGATTTTTGCAACCCAATGGTAGGAAATTCAACACAAGAAGCTCAATGGAATGTTTGTTAGTAGACAAACACTTATAAAAACCACAACAAACATGCAATTTGTTAGCAACAAGGCTTTAGGGGGTTTTCTCTAAAAGATGGGAAATCCCTCACAATAAGCTTGCGTGTGATGGTTAGTACACAAACTGGCTTAAAAACACAACAAAATACTTCAAAGTTAGTACAAATGGACTTCAAAAAAGGAACATGTTAGCAAGCATTCCAAAGGGACCCCACGTCCTTTGAAATGGCTCAAAAAACATAAGAGAATTCAACAAAATCAATTAGCAAAGCTCCAAATGCAATTGAAATCAAGTTTTTGGCAAATTGCCAAAATTCCAACAACGTGGCCGCGTGTTGCCAAAGCTTTACAAAAATAAAGGAATGCAAAGTGAAAGGAGGGGGAGGCCTTTATACTCTTCCAAGGCCTCCTCCACCCTCAAATTACTTAAAAACTACCAAAGGAAAAAACTAAAGATTAACTTCTAAAATTCTATACTATTGCTGTGACCGCTCTAACTTTTGGAGAAAAGCTCCAAATGCCAAATGGATTGCGCCATTGGCCTTAAAAGACCCAAATTACTCTATGAAACATCTACCCCCTACTTTTGAGGCTAAAAAGTGCTCAAAAACTTGCGTTTAGATCCCAATGAAAAAGGTCAAAAACCTAACTTTTAGAGTTAATTTTTCCTCAAAATTTTAACTAGCTATGGTTGTCGGGAAGGTCCAAAAATATAAGAAAAGAGTCCAAGTTGACTCAAATCGGACACCGTATGCTCCTTATACGCCGGTCAACTTGCCGTACTTTTGATAAAACCGTTAAAAGTCGTTGCAGCCGTCGGTTAGGGTATCATTCAATGTTGGAATCCTTTAAAATTTTGCGGGGCTCTTATTTAAGCTAAAACATACTATCCTAATTTTTAGTGGGATTTTACCACTACTGAGGAATTTTCCATGAATTTCCAAATGCTGGTAAAAGTGGTTGACTTCCCATGGAGTCAATTCTGCAATGCAAAAAATTATGAAACTTTTTGGGCATCTTCTAGGAAGTTTCCAAAAGCCAAGTGGAAAGTTTTGCATAGAAATCAAACTTCCCAAATAAAGCATTAATTTAATATCTATTAATTTAATTCCTTTGGGGAGGAATCATTTCCATACTGGGGAATCTCCACGGACCGACTTCGCCGTTGCGCTCCTGACGTGTTTATATGCTAAAAACACCTTATTCCAATATTTGGTGGAGAATCTCCGTGTCTGTGGGAATTTCACCTATAATGTGCACAAAACGACATTTTCTCTAATTGTTGCAAATAGTTAAAAACTCCCGCGGGAGTTTTCCCGGAGAATTTCCTAGAGCACTATCGGACTTGCAACTGACACTCTCGGAACTTAGAACCTGTTACTAACACTTTTGGTGGAAATTTCACTTGCAATGTATTTTTGGTGTTTACTACTATCTGAGACTCTAGTATCCAAAACTATCCTAAAGTTGTCTTAAATCCTTAATCAATACTTTGTCACCTAATTTGGCTACTAAAAATAGTAAGTGGAAGTTTTTAGAGCACTCTCGATAATTAGGGCAAATTCTTCGTATTCTTAGGGGATTCCCAGGATTACATAGTGAATTGCCTTTTCTTACTTTTTTTTAATAAAAACCTATTGAAAATGAGCAAAAAGCGAAAAAAAGAAAATTCTGAGACCCAGGTTACAACTATAGGGCTCACATTCTACTTTATAGTGTTTTAACTTGATGCCATGTAGTAAACCACCTGTGAATTGTTAGTTCATAATTTTCAACTATAAAGATGTGCCGCAACACAAGTTGTTTGGTTAAAATTAGGTTGTGACAAGATGAAGCCCAATTTTGGAATGTTTAGTCTTAGTGCCTTCTTCTTCCTTCTTGCTCATGAACATCTTCTCATTTATTTTTTCTTCAAATTTTCCTAAGTGAAGTTTTGGTTTACATTCTTTTTTTTGTTGTGTTGTTTTATAATGTTCTTATTTTATTGTTTTATTGTTGCATTATTGTTTTGTCTTCTTGCTCTTTTGTAGTTATGTTGTTTTGTTGTGTTGTCATTTGTTGTATTACCATTTTGGTTTGGTTTGTTGTTGTTTTTCAGTTTTCACTACAAGAAAATGTAGGGTTTTGTGACTTCAAAAAACAACTGGTTTTTAGATTGCACCGTATTTTTGCAATAGGTTTGTGACTTATTTGTGACTCATTTGTAACTTCAATGCAACTTGTCTGTGAGTCATTTGCAACTAGTAGATTTTGAAATTCTAATGTTAATGATTTGTAGACTTTAAAATCTTAAAATTGGAGAAATCTACATAATAAAAAATTCTACAAAATGTAGGAATCTACAAATTATAGAAGTCTTAGAATTTTATTCAGATAATTAATTATATAAAAATAGAACAACTTACATGTCTTGTATTTTCAACCCAATGGTACTCTTGACAATTGATATCGGACAAGAAGATGATCCAGAAATTACTTTAAAAACAACTAGGAAACAATTAGGATGTAACCAGGAATCAATTGTTGTCAATTTACAATTGCAGTCACATCTTAGTTGTTTCTTAGTCGTTTTTTGCAACTATAGATCAACATGGTGGATTTTACAGAGCGTAGATTTGTCCACATAGACAATTGTGATGAATATTGGATGGAGAATTGCTCACATTCATTCTAAATTTGAACTTTGTTATAGCTCTTGTAATCCTACACTTCATTCAATGACTGCTTTGCAACGAATGAAGTTATATACTTCAGTTTACAACTACTTTGCGACTAGAATAATGTTGTAATGATATAAAACAAGGATGTAACACTATAATGATTTCAGATTTGGTGCAAATAGAGAGGAATACAGTCGCAGGACAGTTGTATAGGACACTTAGTTGCATATTAGCCGCTTAAAGCGGACATGTTTTTATTCTAGGGTTTGTAGAAAAATTGTTTTGTAGTTTTGTAGTTTTGTAGTTATGTTGTTTTGTTGATTTGTGATTTTTGTTGTTGGTTGTTTCAGTTGGTGGTTGACTATTGTTTTTAATGGACCAAAAAGCAAAATGATTTCGGTGTGGAAAAAAAAGTTCAAGACAAAGTGCACTTCTAATGTAGTCATGATGCAAACAGTCATAGTGCAATAATATTATAGTTATAGAATCAAAATGCAATTATAGTGCATTCAAAAAAATGTAGTTACTTAATAAATTTACAAAATGATTATTAACAACGGAGTTGTTTACTTTGACAATTCAACAGCACAATGTCCAACACGTCTGGTAGACCCCTTGTCTGTCTAATAACCTTAAATTTAACTTCAACTTTTAAAAAGAATTATCTTGTCAATTTTCCATGTGATGTTTACGTGGCATATTAAGGGGGCACGTGTAAGTGTTGAATACGGGTGTGGAGCAACTTTAGATACAAAGCAAGTGTGGATAGGGGTGACCCATTGTCTTTCAATTCAAATTTGTCATTTGTAGTGCATTAATTCAAGAAATCGAAAAAGAAAGGTATAAAATCTAACTGTAGGATTTTATACTTATCTTGTCTTAGATAATGTGGTAAGAATTTCATCAAGTTTGACCGAACAAATTAGAAGCTTTCGAAGTTGGAAAAAAATATTCTAAATGGTGACCTTCAATTTTAGATGACTTTGATCGCCATTGGTGGAAAGTTTCTCCATTAAATAATTCAAATTAAGAAAATTTATGTTAAATAATTGATTTGAAATTCTATTTTTTTTTTTAAAAGCATTTGATTTTGATTCTCTCATAATTGTTAAGTAGAAATAGCCAAATAGGTCTAAGATTGAGCAAAAATTTTAATTATTAATAGCTCTAACAAATATGGAATTGGAAAACAAGAATCCCAATGATGGGATTTTTCTTGCAAGAAAATTGAACCCTATCAAACAATTTTTTTTAACCCCTAAAGTTCCTTGACTAAGTTTCTCACCAAAAATGCATCAAAACTGCCATTTCTAGTACAAGTATAATTTTTTTTTTTAATATCATTTTTTGACACATGTAACTGTAGGATCTTGTAGTAATCTAGTTTGAGAATATGTGGAAAAAATTTCAAAAGTTTCCACTATGTATATTGCAAGATATTAGCATTTGAAGTGGCAAAAATCCTTTTCTTGGCACTCCGAAAAACCAGGCAGCTGCACTTCACAAGGTCATATCATTTTGAAAAAATGTCCAAAATGGTTGTGCTTCTTTGCATTCATTCTTCAGGGCAAGTTGGCTACATACTTGAAAATTTTCAGATCATTTGGAGTTGTACAACATATAGGAAAAAAATAGTAAGTAGAAAGAAGTAGAGAATGATTCAAAATACTAAATTGTTAATAAATTAGTTATAAAATTAAAAAWCTMCAATCCAAATKGTYGAATTGTTGTAATAAACAATCTACATCCAATTGCATTATTTTTTTTCAAAAATATTGAAATTTCAGTAAAATAAAGGATTTCAAAGTTTTTTTTGGTGTAGGGAATCTAGTATTCCACAACGGCCCACAAACTAAAAAGCCTCATAACTTTCATCTCAACTATTGAAATGCAATGATTCAAAGCTTTTTGAGTACATGTAAATCTGAAGAACGAATTTCAAATTTTTATTTCTTAAGAAAGTGATTTTTTCAGATTTGCCCGGACTCCCTGAGTTGAGAAACAATCAACATATTATGCAATGACTTTTGACTCATATTTCCCAATTTCATGAAATTTGTGCATATGAACAGTATTCCTCGTCCCCACATTCTATTAAAATTTCAGCCTAAAATATGCAAATCTCTAGTCACACGTACCTGCTCAAAATTTCTATGTTACCTAAAAACGCATGTTGGTTCTTTAGGGGTTAAATTGTGAAAGTTGAATTAAAAACTGAATCCTACAAAGTTTTTTTTTAATGGAAATGCTTAGACAAGCCGCAAAACAAGATTGTCCATAACTTTTCCATCACTTGTCCAAATAGAATTGTTCAAAGCTTTACATGTAGAAAAAAATAGTATTTGAGGGAAGAATTTTAAAATATAATTTTGACTTTTTGTGATATTTTTGTATTGCCTATTGACCTTTGTTTTTGGCTTAGGATGGCATAAATTTTGCTTTGGGACACAATTTCAAAAAAAAATTACATTCTTAGAAAAATGACATATTTTTCAATATTAAAAAATAGATTAAGAAAATTCACGATGAAATTCAAGACTATAAGTGCCTATCCAAACTCCTCAATCTAGTCTCCTGAGGGGACTTGTGATTCTTGAGGGGTTGAAATTCAACTTCATTTTTGTAACTTTCTCACACATCAATTTAGAAACAAACAAACTACACTAAATTGTTTGACAAAAATTATAAAATATTTTCACAAGAGAATTCAAATTTGAGATTCAATTTATGAACTTTAGCACCTTACATTAGAATATTTGATGATTTTTCTAAAATATTAACATGTGAAATGGCATATTGTATGGAAAGCGGTTAGTATATGTACATCACTCTTCAAAATTTGGAGGCAAGMAGTGTGGCCAACGTTTTTATTCATGCTAATATGGGGGTCAAAACAAACTCAAAGGTACCATTGGGATTACTTTGCTAGGACATGACTAGAATCCTCCTGAATTTTCACAATTTTATGAACTTTTGAATCTATTATTAACAATGATATTGCTATTTTAAAATAAATTTATAATGAGCAATATAATAATGCATCTATTTGAGACAAAATTTCATAGGTAAGATCCTTAAAAGAACAAAAATTAGTAGCTGCAAGGTTGAATTTAATGTCTACATTACAATATAACAATTTAAAAAAAAATCCAATCCAAAATTTTCATACACCTCAAGTATACAACTATCTATAAGGATTTTTAGTTATTTTATCATTGTTGACTTATTCGAATAATGAATTTAAACACTCAATTTTTAAAGAAGTCTATGTAATGCCCAAGATGTGAAATAATATATACTTTTTTTTGTCTTGACATGATCAACATTTGGATTCTTTTTGTATTGAAAAGGATGTTAAAATATTTTTACTTTTTGAATATTATAGAAAATGAAAAATATTCAAATTGTAGTAGAAGAGTCCTTTCCTACTCTATTAAATGATTATGCACTAAAATAATTTTTTTTGATTCAATCTAGATGATATTCATTAGATATTAGATGCTTTCTCTATGGTTAAAAAAGCTGACAAGGTGATAGCACTACACAAAATGAGGGTATAAATGGCTTGTCTACAAAGACTATAGTAGTCATTTCTTGTTTGCAAAGACTGCAAAACAATCATTTTGTAGTCATTCTTAAGTTACAGTCATTGACACTTGTTTTTTGGTAGTGTATCTAAACTTCAATGGGAATTTTAATTAAGAAATTGTGTTTTTTTTACTGAAAATAATCATGTTATAATTAACCTCACTTGAGATATTAGTCAAAATGAATTCACAACGTCTGATTATTAGATTAGATTTTAAAAAATCAGTTAAAAGCTAAAGTGGAATGTTTACATTGCCTAATCTCTTTTGCCGTACCTTTGAGTGTGATTTGACCCATAATAACATCATGTCCTATTACAAAACATGAGTGCAAGAAATTGATTTTGGTGTCATGGACATTCTAGAGCCTTCTAGATAACTTGATAGTATTCTAGCATCCTCTAAAAACTTCCACATTGTTCTAAAAGCTACCACAATGTTCTAAAAGCTTCCATACACTAATAGAAAATGGAGGAATTTTGACAGAATTCTGTTGATTTGGTCGCGTTGACGTGGTCATTGTTCCGTTGAACTCAACAGAAATCAATAAAAAAAATTAACAAAATTCTGTTGAAATCAATAGAACAATGACTAGGACAATGCGACCAAATCAACAGAATTTTGTCAAAATTCCTCCGTTTCTACTAGTGATGTGTCATTGCAAGAAACACCGATCCTATTCTCCGTCACAAACAATGTTGCTCTCTTGTAATCTTCAATAACTTTTGAAGCATAAATCCTGTAAACTTGAAATTTTTATTGGAGATGCCTAACTTGATGATAATAATATCTTTTATTTTTCAAAAAATTAAAAAAATAAATTTACATTTAAAAATCAATTTTGCTAATTTGTCACACTATGAGGTTTAGAGGTTTTCACTATGTTGTGAGTCACTAAATTTAATGATTTGGATCTGAAATTTTCATGGTCTATCAACTTAGTAGAAAATCATAGATCCACCAAAGGGAATCTAAAAATTTATTATTTTATGTCCTCCACATGAGTGTAAACAGCTCTCCCATTGCGCGCAATTTCAAAACATTGATGATGGTTCTAAGACCATTTTTTTGGTGAAATCTCATCACCATCAACTCTTCCCAAATGTCCAACTTTTGATTTTTGAAAAAAATTATTTTCCTATTTTTTACAAATTAAATTGTCGAAATACCTATTTTCATGAGATTTTGCACTTTTCTAGTTCACCTAGTTAGAAAATTTTCCTATACTTTTCCTTCCTAAGGTACCTTCTTCTTAAAGGTATATACATTAAATGTATTTTTTTATATTTTTTTAAATTACTTTTCTAATTTTATAGTACTCCCGAAAAATCATGAGTACTGTAGCCAAAGTGTCCAAAAAATGGCAAGTGTTTCTTGCAATGACCCTGATAGTGTCCCAAGAGCTTCCCTAGAGTTCCAAAAGAACCTTAGATGGTCATATATATAGAGAGAGGTTGGGGTTGCAAGTAATCCTCATCTTGACAACACATCTTTTGGATCATATCCCTTGATTTTAACTCTAGAATTGTACCTCTTGAATTCTAATATCAAGTCTTGTTATCCAAAACTTGTGTCATCTTGTCTTGTATCTTGTGCATCTATTACAATGGGTAACTTTATTGACCATGGTTTTTCCATAAGCAAATTCACCACCTATCTACATGTCAATTGCTTCTTTGGATTACACCTAATAAAATTACCCAACTTCTTCACAGAGTACTTCCTTGCTAATGTATTTTCAAATACTTAATTGTCATATTTTTCTATATCATTAATTCTCATCAATTGGGCCAGTTTCTCATATAATAGAGTACAAGTCAAATTCAATTGCATATTTATACTTTGTTTGCATGTTCATTATACTCCTCCTTGAATGTTGTGGCCCATATACATAGAACAACTTACGAACCTCCCACCAAAAACTCTTCATGTTCTCCAACTTTTTTTTGGTAGAGTACTTGTATTGAATCTTGGAAAACTCAAAAATAATATCAAAGCACTTAAAAATAAACAAACATTGTACCCTAATGCRTCTTTTTTGTCAAGGTTTTCTTATACATATTCTTAAATTACATCAAAAGTTTTAGTTAGACAACAAAGTTGGTTAGTTTCAATGCAATAAATACAAAAAGAGCTTACAAATCATAATAACAATTTTTTCACTATTTATAGAGACAATTTGGTGAGCAAAGGCAACTTTAGAACTCACCCACGCACCTTATAAGGATCTTAGGAATCTTGGGAATTCCTAAAAGAATTCCCAGAGGGAAAGGGATGAGTATAAAGGCATTTGGTCTTTTATAAACTAATGRAAAAAATGGAAGRGAAATAAGTAGCAAATGGTTTTCAAAACTCTAAACAATAATTTATTTTGGAGGTGTGCATGATGTATGAGAACCCTACAAAACAAAAATTGTTAATAAATAATTTTCCAAGTAGAATAGAAAAATACTAGAGGTGTTTGGAATCTCCTATTAATTACCAAAAATTGCCAAAATAGAAAGAGAATGTTCTTATTTAACCCTTTAAAAACCGGTCAACCACTGGGTGATTGCATGAAACACCGTGCGATTTTTGTAGCGTTTGGCATAGTACTCATGTTTTTTTCGGGAGTACTGTAAAATTAGAAAAATAATTTTAAAAAAATGTGAAAAATATATTTAATGTATACACCTGTAAGAAGAAGGTACCCTATAAGGAAAAGCGTAGGAAAATTCTCTAAGTACGAGAACTAGAAAAGTGCAAAATTTCATGAAAATAGGTGTTTTGATGTTTTAATTTGTAATAAATAGGATAAATAATTTTTGAAGAAACTAAAAATTTGCAATTTGGGAGACCTATATGATAAAGAGATTTCACCAAAAGAATGATCTTAAAACCATCTTGAATGTTCAGAAGTACGCGCGCAAGGGAGCCCTGTTTGCACGCATGTAGAGGAAACAAAACAATGTTTTTGTGAATTCCCTTTGGAAGATGCATGCATGCCTAGTGTGGGAATAGACCACAAAAATTTCAGCTCTAGATCATTAATTTTGGGTACTCCCCAGTACTAAAAACCCCTAAACTGCAAAGTGTGACAAATTAGCTAAATTGAAATTTAAATATAAAATGATGTTTGAAAATTTCTGAAAACACTACTAGAAAAAATCATGTCCGTTTCAGCATAGATTTCGCATAGTTATGTTGATAAATAGGGTTGGTTAGGACAACTTGATTCGGACACTTTTTAGCATAGAACTAAGGTAGAAACACCCATTAGCGCACGGGTACCCAATCCTGTACCATAGACTACACCTAATTGCGTCCATTGGTTGTAGTTAATATGTCTTACACATACTTGATTGTGATTGGCTCACACATATGAATGACACATACTCAATTCTRATTTGCTGACTGCTGATWTTGGCAGTGTTCADATTTAGGTACACCTATAGGACAGTTTCAGTGGTCTAAGGAGCCAGCACTTCAAAAAATCATAGAAATTACATACAATGTCCAAAAAATCTAATTTTTTTTTTAATATTGATGATTTTCACTGGCTAATACTACAAAAATATTATTTTTGGAAAAAGTTGCCTTCAGCTATGCTGAATTGCTTAAATGATCGGTTATGGGTGCTTTCACCTTATGTTGATTCGGACAATGTAATCCAACCCAATTTTTTTTTTAATTAATTTTTTTTGACCCCCGCCCATTTTTTTTCTTCGCTGCCCGATTTTTTCTGGGCAGCAAAGGAAAATTTTCACAAAAGCCGCCAACATGGCATCCCGCCAACGTGGCACAAAGGTTGGAGGCAAGGTTTGAACCTTGGACCTCCTCCCTACAAACCTTGGACTCCATAAACGCCAACCATTGCACCATGGTTGGAGTCACATGCACATGTGAGAATGGTAAGTCGGCTTTACTCATTGAATTGTTTTTTTATTTTGCAAATCAGCAGTCTTTGAAGGCCCGTAACTCCTTCATTTTAAGTCCTTTTTTCATGAAACTTGTTGGAAATGATTCACATTAAAGTCTTGTTTCAGTGGTAAAATTTTCAATTTAATCTAATAAGTTATGAAAATCTGACAAGCATTTTTCTAAAGGTGATTTATAAGTGTATTTATTCATTTTTCGTTCCTATTTGTCAAAGTCAGCAGACTTTGGAGGCCCATATCTCCTTCATTTTAAGTCCTTTTTCCATGAAACTTGTTGAAAATAATTCATATTAAAGCTTAGTTTCAGTGATTCAATTTTCATCTTAATCTAAGAAGTTTTGAAAATCTGGCAAGCATTTTTCTAAAGGTGATTTGTAGGTTATTCATTTTCCGTTTCTATTTGTCAAAGTCAGCAGACTTTGGAGGCCCATATCTCGTTCATTTTAATTCCATTTTTCATGAAATTTGTTGGAAAAGATTCATATTAAAGTCTAGTTTTAGTGGTAAAATTTTCAACTTAATCTAATTTGTTTTGAAAATCTAGCAAAAGCATTTTTTTAGAGGTGAATTGGCCAAAGTTTAGAGTTTAATTGTTTAATTTTTGAGTAGTTTGAATTTAGGAGTGTAAATGGTTCAAATTTAGGAGTTTGAATAGTTGTAAACTTAAATTTTAAATAGTTCAATATTAGAATTTCATATTTTAACCCCTATTTTACTATTGTCTCCTTGGAAGACAAAAAAGATTTTAGGTAAGTTTCCATGACCTCAATTTTGATTAAACTGTTTATATAAAACAATGTGTCTTATTTTCTTTGTATGAGTATACTTTTTGTTTCAAAAATTATGTTTTTGTATGTGTGAAGCTAGCTTTGATTCATTTTATTTAAACTTGTGATGAAAAAGTTATGAAGAACCTTAATTTGGGGGCATTGTAAGGATTGTAAGCATCTTCGTGAAAACATTACTTGTAGAGTTCATTTTGTAGTGCAATTTCTTTTTATAAATACATTATTCTGACAAGGATAAATTAGAGTGCTAGAATAATCTCACCATTTTGATTGTGTTTCAATTCCATCTCAAAGCTATTAATGGTTTTAATCTTTGTTGAATTTCCACCTCACATCTCTTTAACTTTTTAAAGGTTATTGAATAATGAAGTTTGCTTTTTTGGTGTTTTTTTAATAGACTTTAAACTCAATCCTCCAACAAATATTTTTAATCAAAAATAATTTAAAATTCAAATGCAAAAGTTTCCTACAAATAGTAAAGTAGTCAAAGTTATTAAAAAAATTTAACTAACATTCAAAAAAATTGCTCTCAAAGAAGTCAAATTATAAACTAAATCAACAAAAAAATCTCTAAAACCCACAACATATATTTGTTGTGTTACACTTTAGAATATAAGTTAGATATTCAATTGAGTTTAAGTTTGAACTCTAATAAAAGTATACTCAATAGAAAACTAAATGAGAATTGCATTAAAATGTGCAATCTAATTGAATTAGAATTTATTAGAGTTGAATCAAAGTTCAAATTTTCATTAAGTTATTTGAATCAAACTTTGAATTAGAGTTGTTGATTGCTCAAAGAAAATGGACAAATGTGCCATTTTAACATAAATCATTGTTGAAATCAACAGTAATCAACTCAATCTATGCAAAAACGGGCCCCCTTTTCTAGTAGTTAAAATAAGGAATCTAATTGCTTTCAAGATAGACATCTCCAATAAAAATTTCAAATGAATTGGTCTCATACTTCAAAAGTTATAGTGGATAACATCTCCGTCGATCCAAGTGTGACACAAAATAGTACTAGTCTTTCATGCAATCACCCCACTTTCTAGTTGAAATTGACACTTTTTCATTGATAGCCATAGTTTTAGAATGAATTTGGATACGGATGAAAGGGGATGGGTGTGGAGAATTGTAAACCAAATGTATAGGGACCAAAATCAGGACAATGTGCTAGAAGGCAGTTTAGAGGTTGAAAAAAATAATGAAATATGGGCTAAAAATATGAAAATCTTCCAATAAAAAAACCTTGAATTCACTAGTAGAAAATTCAATTTTTCTGTTGATTTGGTCGCGTTGTCCCGGTCACTTTTTGACAGAATTATGTTGATTTCAACATAATTCTGTCAAAAAGTGACCGGGACAACGCGACCAAATCAACAGAAAAATTGAATTTTCTACTAGTGATTGTCACTATATTTATTGCGGAGGCCCAATCGATCATGCCAATTCCGGAAAGCATATAGCCAAGAAAAATGGGTATTTGAATTCAACAGACTGTCACAAATTCAACCTAACTCCAATGGCTACTCAGGTTAGTGGCTATCCAAAACCGCTATCGCATTGTAAATGTGAGCATTATGTAAAAATGTATATTTACGTATTTTTGGATGGATTTGAATACAATGATGTAGTGTAAAATATGACATTAGTTGAAGTAGCTTCAAAATGACGCCTTCCTCTTGACAACAAAGTATAAAGAGAAGGGTCATCGAGAGCTTCATCAAGTAAATGTAGTTATTCTTTGTTTTCTACTTTCGATTTTAGTATGTCAAACTAGAGGGGGTTTTCTGAGTCTCAAGATGAAGAACCTCAACCGGAGGCTGAATTTGAGTTTTCCTTATCACAATTGTCGGACCAATCTCTTTTGCCGCTAAGTTTTGCACCGCCACATGAGCGTCCACAAGAAAAAGGTGGGCCTTCTCGACTTCCAAAACAACCTCGATTAAAGCAGCAATGACACGGGAACCTTCAGTGCAGTACTCCAGCGTTGGTGATTTTATTGCAAGTTGGATGTGTTGAGCCTGAGAGTCAAGAAGTGACATTTGAAGGGTGTTTTGAGGGTCTTAATGTTGACTAATATTTTAGTATGGCTCTGCCTGTGAAAAAAAGTTGTGTCCATCAACATTGGTTAGATGGGCCAGTTAATCCTTTAACTAAATCAAACCATGCAGGATATGTGGCAATTACTATCGAATGCATCCTCAAGTTCTTGCAGATGGAGTAGTATTCTTTATCGACTTCAGTTTTTATCTCCACTAGATGAAGCTTGGAGTTTAGTATAATATATAAGTTTTTAATAATATATTTGTGTGTTAGAAATAAAAGAATGGGAGTTTACAAGTAGTTTACTACCTAATTTTGACCTTAGAGGTTCATTGGCCTTAGAAGTTGAATAAGAACTTACCTTTAGGTGATTTCTTTAGGCCAATGGTTGTTTGGAGGCCCATGTGTGGTGTAAATAGGCTGATCTTACTTACCTTAGGGATCTAGAGGCTAGGTAGGCATCTTCTTGCTCCTCCAAGTCGGGTTTGTGTGGAGGAAAAAGGAGCTAGTTTTTTAGGTTTTGAGGGAGAATGTGTGTAATGAGACGAAACTTTGATTGCCAAGAACTCTTTTTTTGTTTGAAGAATTGGATAATGAAAATTTGAATGTTTTTTTCTTATGAAATTGCGTTTTTTTGGACATCCCTCTTGCTTGATTTGGAATTGTGAGTGAAAAGTTACAAGCATGTAAGTGGAGAAGGGTCTGCTGCCATCAATTTTAGAGGAACAGAGATTTGAGCGATCACTACAGTTTGTGATTTTATCTTCTTTCTTTGAAATTTTCAGGCATTAAAGAAGTTTTTCTTAACTTTCTATAGACACTTGATTCAAAGTATTTGAAGTTGTCAATTAAAAGTTATGAGTTGTTAAATGATAAGGAGTCTGTTGCCTTTTTAGAGAGAAGGTCGAGACTTTGCTTGTCTATAGTTTTTAGACAGTAATTTGGAATAGTTTGAAACTTAAGCGAAAGTTAGTTTGTAAAAATATCTTCTTAAAAAGTTATGAAACTTGGGAATTAAAACAAGATTGAAGGAGATATAAGAGTCTGAGATAGGAGAGGTTTGCTACCTTTCAATTGAGAAGGCCGAGACTGTGATTGTCCATAACTTTTAGACAATATGTTGGATTGATTTGAGATTTGAAGAAGTGCTAGATTATCTTATTAGCTTTTCAAAGTGTTATACCACTTAGCATTTAAGCTTGTAAAACATCTAAAGTATTAATTTTAAGACAGCTGTTATTTATAAGAGTTTCTTTTGAAATTAGTTGGGGTTTCTTAAAGAAGACTCCATGACTCAATACTTTGGAGATTTGAAGATCTTTGGAGGTATTGTGTGTGTTGTGGCTTGTGGTTCGACAAGATTGTTTTCATTTGTTATTTTCAGCCGGTTTTGGAGGCTAATTTTAATTTTAATTTTTGCATTGTGAACCTGTTGTGAGCTGTGGTTATCCAGTAAGCGCTCCATTTTATGTTTGTGGCAACAAAGTGGGGTCAATGGCACAGATGGTCGATTTTTTATGTTGTTCTCACCAATGAAAGGCGCCTCTTGGTCACCGTGGGTTTGAAGTTTAGGAGCCAAACTTTCGAACGGTTCAACTCGTGATCTGACCGTCCCGTTTTATGCGTCCAAGGTCTGTGGTTTTTTATCACCTACCTTGATCCTTATACCCATTTAGAGCCCGTTTCAGGATAGGCTAATGCAAACGTAATTGAAGTTTGAAGTTTGAAAATAAGAAGACCGAATATTCGACTGGACTCTCTAGTGAACTATTTCCAATTGCAGCCTGATACTTTGTGTATTCCCAAAGCGCGCTCCTGTCTACACGACACCGGGCTAATATAGTCCACGACCTCAACTATGCGGCTTAGTGCCTACTATTGCCTATGGATCCGGGTGCAAGACTAAGACTTTGAGAGAATGACAGAAGACAATTATTCACTTTCGTCAATGAAATAATAACATCGGATAGGATGTCTGGCCGGACATGAAATAAAACAACGGCTTGGTTGGAAGAGACATTTTCTTCATAGTATGGTATACTGCTTTATGGTTTCATTCTTCTACAACTTCTCTAGAGAATAAACAAGTGCTTTAGGAATTTTGATAGTGATTTAGGGTTTAGATTTGTTTTGCAATCTAGATACCAACATCCACCTAGGTTTCAAAATGTTGTTGTTTCATGGATTTTGTATAGCAAAGATAGCTCAATTGCTTTGAGGATTAAAGTGACGAGTTGAAGTTCAAGTGTCTTTTTTTTGCACTCTTTGTGGTCTCTAGTATTTCCAAAATGGGCTAAGCCTTTGAGTCATACATGGAGATTCCACTAGAGTCTTAGAGCGTTGTTGCACGACACTTCTTCATGCATGTAGTTAGTGGACATGTCAATCTTTATTGTTTAGGGACTTGCTTTTATGTTGTTTGAGGTACAACTACATATTTTTTGTTTCACACCGTTTACAATCTAGGAGTCATGTGTTGTTGCTCTAATGTTGTTTATTGTTTGAAATAGTCACGATACTTTCAACATTTAAGGTCGAAGGCTTTGGGTTTTTAGGGTGTTTAGACATTGGAGTCTAACGATAATGATTCCCAAAATATGTTTCATTTCAATTTGTTGCATTCTACTAGTACGCACAACATGGTTGATTTCTATTGCATGTTGAAGAAATTGTAGGCTACTTAATGTGGTCTTTCTTTAGTTTAGAAGGCAAGAAAGAAAGCCATTGATAGACGATCATGAAAGGTTGTGGTGGTTCCATAGCAACTAAGAAATTGAAAAGTGAGGTGATTGCTAGAAACATCTGTTGCTTTTGTTGCTTTTGACTGATTTTTTCAGGAGTACTTTAAAATTAGAAAGTAAATTTTATAGTTTAAAAAAAATATGACTAATGTACATACCTTTAAGAAGAAGATACCCTAGGAAGGAAAAGTGTAGAAAAATTCACTAAGTAGGAGAATTTGAAAAGTGCCAAGTCTCACGAAAATACATATTTCGATATTTTAAATAGTAAAAAATAGAATAAAATTTCCAAAAATAAAATAAAAATTGTCCATTTGAAACAACTTTATGTGGATGTCTAGTCATAAAAGAAATCCACCAAAATCATTTTTCATTGTTTAAAAATTCATTGTAAATGGTGCTCACTTTAGGCCAATCTAGAACTCACTTGCAATAGGCAATCAAAAATTCCTCTATTGGAAAGTTGTATTTTCATATTATAAAGCGACCCACAAAGTTTTATGACCTAGGTTTTCAAAAAAGGTACTCGATAGTACTAGAAACCACCAAAACTGCAAGTGTGATATATTATCAAAATTCAATTTTGGTCATTTAAGCAATTTTACTAAACTTGAAAGAAGTTCATGTTTATTTTCCATACCATCAAAAAGCTTGATTCCAAATTTCTTGTTCTTTTGAGCATTTTTGAAAAAGTTATGGCTCCAAACAACTTCTACACGCAACGTGTGACGAAAAATAATACAAGTGTTTCTTGCAATCACCGAGTGTGCATTTTTCACTATGAAGTGTGCAATGGCATACATACATCAAAAATATATGTGTACTTGATTTTAGGGTTGACAAGGTGTGGACTCTTGCCCATGCATTTTTTGTTCTTTGGATTCTTAATCTTACTAACAAAATCTCACGTTTTATTCCTCTATTTAGAAGCGGGACTCAATCTCTATATATGATCCTATAAAGATACAAGGAGTGCTTAAAGTCATCTAGTTTTTTTTTGTCCAATGTTTTTTTGTGGTTTATGATATTTTTCTGGATACAAGGGAAGTAATTCCAATGAAGAATACAATACAACATGGAGGATAAGAAGCCAATGGAAAACTGCAATGTCCGCAAGTGAATCCATTCATTGTCACTAGTAGAAAACACAGGAATTTTGACAGAATTTTGTTGATTTGGTCGCGTTGTCCTGGTCATTGTTCTGTTGATTTCAACAGAAATTTGTAAAAATTAACAGAGTTCTGTTGAAATCAATAGAAAAGTGACCTAGACAACGTGACCAAATCAACAAAATTTTATTAACATTCCTGCGTTTTCTACTAGTGTGCTCTCGCCCTCCAAACGGCACAAAGGGTTTCACACCTTTTTCACATGGAACTCTTCCCCATTGGCTCCTATTTTCTCTCACCAACTTCTCATTCTTTATAGAAGTTTGCTTGGTGAAGAAGGTGTGACTACCCTTAATGATATGCTCAATCTTCACRAGCCATGGAGAGTCAACAAGCACTAGTAGAAAATTTAGTTTTTACGTTGATTTGGTCACGTTGATCCGGGTCACTTTTTGACATAATTCTGTTGATTTCAACAAATTGTTGTCAAAAAGTGACCAGATCAACGCAACCAAATCAATAGAAAAATTGAATTTTCTACTAGTAAAGAGAGCGCTGTCGTGGTAGAGAGGAGCGCGCTTTGGGAATATGCGAAGTATCTGGCTGCAACTGGGAATAGTTCGCTAAAGAGTTCAGTCGAGTCTTCGGTCTTCAATTTTTAATCTTCAATCTTCAGACTTCAACTTCAATCACGTCCCCGTTGGCCTATCCTGTGGTGGCTGTAAAGGGCCAAGGTAAGGGTGTGTAATAAAAAACAAGTTTACGGACGGGTAAAACGGGACAGCAAAACACGAATTGCCGTCCGGATGATGGGATCCTAAATTTCAAACCCACGGTGACCAGGAGGCGCCTTTCACCAGTAAGAACAACATAAAAGATCAAGATTCCAAATATAATAAAAAGATTCTAAATATACTCAAAAGATTCCAAATATAATAAAAAGATTCTAAATATACTCAAAAGATTCCAAATATACTCAAGAGTTTTCAAATATAATCAAAAGATTTCAAATACTTATAAGATTTCAAATTCAATGAAAAGATTCTAAAGGTATTCAAAAGATTCCAAAAAGATCTTCCAAATTCATCAATGGAAAAGTGTTGAATTTTTGTTGATTTGGACAGAATTTATTTTTAGTATTACTAGCATTGTCCAAATTCACACAAATTTGTAAAAATGGTCATTAGAGTACCCAAATCAACAAAAAATCAACACTATTCTATCCATTCGGATACCATTTTCTAGTAGTGAATAATTAACCCCCAAAGGACCGATTGACCATTGAATGTACGCATGTAATCTTGAGTAGGTGCGTATGAAGTCTTTTTCTAACGGATGTTTTTGAAATTTTGACTCAAGGTTTGAACATGTACCCCCAAGGAGGAAATATAAGTTTTTTTCCGATCAGATGCCCGGATAAAAAATTATGCTGCCCCAAATCTTTAAGGTAGCACGGGCAGCTCCAGGCAGCATATGCAAGACTACTCTTTCAGGGCTGAAATTTGGTAGAGGTGTAGTTTACATGATTCAAAATGCAAAAGTAAAAAAAGATAACCACGTGTAGTGTAAAAATCTCACTCTAGGAGGTTTTAAAGTCTGTTGCCCCTGTCGGGCTAGCTTAAAAAAAAAACTTTTTTTTTCTAACTTCAAACGTTATAATCTTTCAATCTGTGCGATCAAAGTTTCTGAAATTTTTTCTACACATTCCTATATTAGTTGAGTACAAATTTTTATGGTTGAATTTTGAATTTTCTTTTCTTTTTTCATTGCCCTAAAAAGTGGCAAGTTTTGTAATTTGTGCATAAAATGAGCCTCAGTCCTTTATGGGTTAAACTTGACTACCATAATCAAAACAAGCAATAGATTACATCACAAAATTTAGAACGAGCAATTTGTCAACAGTTATCATGTGGTTATCTTTGTTTCATGGATTCATATGTTAATATATGATGCATTACTTTCAATTTATGAAATGCACCCCTTATAAATCGTATATTAACGTGTGAACCCATGAAACAACAATAACCACATGATAATTGTTGACAAACTGCAGGTTCTAAACTTTGTGATGTAAAGCAAACCATTACACAACTCCTAGAATCAATTTTTAGACGGAGATCAAGCAATAGAAAGAAGCAAGCAATCAAGCCAATGCGAAAGAAATATCAAGAACTATAGACTAACAATTGAAAGACAATGCACTAGCTTCGAACAAGCACTACAAGGGAAAGGGGTGTTTTAAGTATAGTCCTAGTGATAAGATTTTAAGCAATGATTTATAAGGAGTCTTTTAAGTAAGATTTTACTAGAAACACATGTGCTTATAACATAGGTACCTACAATGTAAACACCTATAATATAAATATCCTATAAATATAGAAGATATATATTAGGTACCAATAATATAGAAGCCTAGGCTCCTAAGCTCATAGGCTCAAGATCCTCGGCTCACATGTTAGCAACTATGCACCTTCAAGCAAGCAAGCTCACGATTAAATTTGCCACCACGGTGCCAATGTAACCCAATTAACACTTTGATTCACCACACCATGCATAGGAACTAAAAATGAGCATTTGAACTTGCATTGTCATGAACTCTTTGTTACATGCAATTGATGAATTGTTCACTATAAGAAACCTGCGTTTTTGGCGACAACGGAGGAAAATGTGTCACTGCGTTGAATTTGACGTCACCACCTATCATCGTTGATGTCGTCCAAAATGCATTCTTTTTTTAACGTTGAAAAACGTGACAAATTTTTTGAATGTCAGAAGAAACGTCTCAATTTTCGGTGACATCACGGCAAATCCGGCCAAACCAAACAGCTCAGAGTGTGGCACGTGGAGGGGTCTTGAAAGCCACCTCACCTTTTTCCGGGCAGTTTCTACTACGCGGATTTTTTTGCAAAAATAATCGGTCTGCCCGGGGCAGTGACGTGGACCCACTGAAAAATCTGACGTGGACCGAAAAATCTGATGTGGCACCGCCACGTCAGGTGCCACGTGTCAGTTTCGATGAGGCTTTGGGGTTTTAAGGCCTGTTCTCCGCAACGTCACGTACAACATCACGGTGTTTTTGCAGACATCAATACGAACATCATCCCGTCATGCAAGATGTCGTATACAACGTCACAGTGTTACTTGGGACATCAATACAGACGTCATCTTGTCAAGCAAGATGTGCTGGTTCATTTGCAAAAAGATTTGTTGGTTGTTTACAACGACATTATACTCCATTCAAAATACATCATACAGTGTACACCATACATTTTATACAATACACCATTCAAAATACATCATACATTATATACAATACATCATATAAAATACATTGTATAAAATACATTGTATAAAATATATTATATATGATAATTGGCATACAAGCTCATTTAATTGTAAGTATATTTATATGAGAAACCATCTGATATTTATACAAGTAGAATGGTAGGAGGAAAGACAAACCATATGGGATATACTTGATGCATTAGGATTTAGATCCTGTCTATCTGGATGTCTTTGAAGACGTTGCAAAAAACATGTGCATGTTTGAGTTGACATTTCAATTCATGTCTCGTTTGATGTCTCTATTAACATCTACTAAACAATGCTAAAATTCATAAACAATGTCTGCCTATTCTAGCACGGCATACCATCAGTTTAAATTGTTACATCAACTACAATTTCTTTTTAATTTGAAGATGAGGAAAAAAATCAAGAATTTCACACCCACTTGTGTTTTCTCCCAAAAGAGTGGATGTGAAAAAGAAGAAAAAATGTAGCATGTGTGTAAAGCAATTTAATTGACTAAATTTTAGGAAAACAAAACAAAATTTGATATACATGTACTGGCAGTTTTTGACAATTTTTGCCCAAAATATGCCTCGGTTCTTTAGGAGTTTCTTGGGAAGGATGCAACCCCCATGACCAAAGTAGTCACCAAAATACTCTAATTAGTCAAACAATAGATGTATTTTCTTTTCCTATAGGTAACAGCGAAGTCATCCATAGGATTACTATGGTCTGCAGCATCCTTTAAGGAGTAATTTAGAAAGGATGCCGCGAACGTTTAGTGTCCAATGAATGACAAGGTATTCTCCGTGTGTAAGACAAAAATTCAACAATTCATTTTGAGGATTAGGCGGGTGGAAAGTGAAGATTTTCTACAATACTTTGAATGAGTTCAAACGAGTTGTTTTGGGTTTTTTGAATACTGACTATTTCCATGGTTTCAGAAATGATGATTTCTATAGGGACTTTCGTGTCCTTCCGRGATAAAATCCTCAAGGCCCAGGGGCTTTTTGGATTTAAAAACACTTTGAAGTGTTGCGAGTTGAAATGACACTAAGGTATGGAAATCTTACATGTACAATCTTGTAGTATACGAGTTGTAGATGATCTGAATCAAATTTGGAGTCATTTGGTTGCAAAGATTGTAAGATTATTGAATGTTTTATTATTGAATAAAGATGTTAAAACTCTTCCTTGAAATACATTTRACGGTGAAATTWGAATTCTTAACTTTATTTATGAAAAAAAYATTAGACTATGGACTACTTCAAAACTAGCAAACAAACACATTCACGAAAGAAAACATCATTCAATTGACTCATAGAGACTACAAAATGGATTTGAAATGTCAAAAAATAACAAATCCAAGTGACAAAAAATACATATGTGGTTGAACGTCCCTCTACTAAAAAAGTTTCTTAGTCACTTCTAACTTCTTGGATTGATATGAAATTTTAACCACACAAACTAGTCTAGTATGCATGCGCAACTTCTCCAAAAATATTTATTGGAAATGGACACTGCATGAAAAAGAAATAAGTTGTGGAAGTCATTGTAATCCTAATATGTCTCAATTTTGAACTTTGAATTGCTCCCAAACATTCAAAACAACTTGGATTGACGTGAACATTTTACCACAAAAACTAGACTTTAAGAGGAACATAACCCAACAAATTTTAATTATAGAAAACAAACATTTGGTGAAAATGATATAAGCCCCCACAATTGCAGCCATCAAAATGCAGTTTGGTGAATTCAAATTGACCCTATGAACTTTGAATGATATTCCAAAAAATCTGTACATCTTGGATTGACTTAAATTTTTTAAACACAAACTACAAGAGAGCCCACATTTTCCAACAAGTTTTATTAAATTTGCATCACAAAATTCCCGTGTCACTAATTGTGAACTGCAATCGTACAATTATCATTAGGCATTGTTTTCATGTTACATTCATTCATTTAGAAGTATTGTTACAACATGGTATTGCCATTCATGATTATCGTACGTTTTAGGCATGTCATTCAATTCATATTTGGATTTGAAGTGTTAAAGTTGCACAATAACTATGTATGATTGAAAATGTATGATTTCAATGTTTTAGTGATGGGCAATTGACTTTGTGCACCATTAGTGCTTAATTAAGACATATAAGATTAGTGCAATAATCACATAACATCATGTCCATACATAGTACTGGCTGGCTGGTACAACCACTTTTGAGTGCATTGTGACAAAAGTGTCACAATGCACTCAAAATCCAATTTATTTTTTATGTAATAAACCCCTCACCCCCACCCCCCAAATACTTCATTAAATTTTTTTTTGAACCCCCCCTCCCCTTCTTTATAATTTTCAGTAAGCAGGAACTGCTCCAAACAATATGGGATATGTTTCCCAATATCCGTATTCGTACATGTATTCATATATGTATTCGTATCTATATTTGTATTTGTATTTGTATTTGTATTTGTATTCGTATTCGTATTCGTATCTGTATCTGTATCGTATCTGTATCTATATTCGTATCTGTATCATATTTGTATTTGTATTTGTATCGTATCTGTGTCTGAGATCGTGTCCAAAATCAACGGTTATGGCGGGGGGTTGTAATTTTTTTTAAATAAAAAATTAACGGCTCTGGTTATTTATGAGGGAGGGAGGAGGGAAACTAATACCAAAATGATTGGCAGCCTCTTTTCACTGGATAGTTATTGCATTAACATTGCATTTTTTTATTTTTCACAATTTTAGTACTAAGTCAATTGAAAAGCAAGAATTGTGTTCAAAGTAGAAATTCAAACCTCATTTAGGCATAGTAAAATAACATTTTAAGAAGCTGAATCCTAGTCGCAGCAGCAAGTCGGACGAAGGAGCTCCGACGAAGAGCTCCTCACCGGCTATTGCCACAAGCCGAAGCTTCCCTCCGTTCTCACAGAGCTTCCGAATCTCCCCGAAGGAGATTTCGTTGAAGATGAACAAGTCTAGGCCGCCTCCGGCGTCAACTGGACCGCCGCGTCGTGTTAGCACGAGCTCCGCGTCCTCGGAGCTTCATAGTGCCATCCAGGGTGCCATTGCCCACTGCAAGGAGTCGCAGAAACAGAGCCAACGACAGGACTCTGAGCAGCAGGTTCAGAGTTCAAACTTTGTTGATGGACATCTTCAAAAAGTTGTTGCCCCGGTGAATTAATTCATTTTGGAGCTTTCTGCGATTCACATTGAGGGGATAGGTTTYCTGCACAAGGTTGGTCTTCATTTCCATGCAAGAGATCGCGGAACTGATGGAGGGGCGGGCCTTTAATGTATTCAATCATATGATATGCCGGTTGTTGAGGCCAACACCAATGAGAGTCAATTTGTCTCGCGGATAATGGAGAGCCTTGAGTGGACCTGAACCGGATTCATTGGTCACCTCGAAATATTATCCTCGGGTTGGTTGGATAATGAAGGGTCAAGGGTGGACCGGATCTGGGTTCACAGTTCACCTCTAAATATTATCCTGGGGTTTGTTTGTTTCTGAAAGTCCAAAGAGATCATTTCTGCATGAGATTTTGGTGACTTGGTATGGTTTGCATGCAAGCCCCGCATCGCCAACTATGGTTTGTTTTGATGGGAGCACGGGGAGATTGTATTTTGGAGGMGGAGATTTGTGATTAGGGCTTGCATGGCATCCAACATATTCACATGAAATGTTGGYTGTTTTTCCATTTTCGTGCAAGGCCGTAATCGACATACTGTCAACTGAAAAGCAGGTAGTGATCAATAGCAACAGGTGGCAGCAACTGAAGGCTTGCTGATGATCTTGATTGGAAGATGGAGGGCGGCAATGGACTCGGAGGCTCATGGCGGAGTGTACCGATCTGAGATTCCTTGATTTGAGTGTTCAACGGCAGATTATCAAGAGGGGGCCAGAATTTAAAAACGGCGAGATTAGTGAGCTAGTTTCTCTTTCTTTTCTATCTTGTGCAATAAATCAGTGTGTAGATAAAATCGAAGTGTGACTGTGTACACTAGTTTCAACAATGTTGACTGGGGTTTTGGAAAATCTTGTGCTACGTTTTGGGGTTCTTTTGAATTGAAGTTCGTGAAACCCTYTGCTAGCATTTAGAAAAGTGTAGGTGCACTGGTTTCTGAAATTAGTGTAGGTAAAAATTATTCCTCTGGTGAGAGAATTGGTATCTATAGGCTTGATGGCAGCCTTTGTATCGTCTCCCCATGTATCTTCATTTGTAGCTTTTCATCAAGACTGATCTAAACTAATTGGAGAAATCAGTGTTGTCTCAAGTATCGCTTTCTAAACTAGTAACAGGTTCTAGCTTGGCTACCCTCTATTTGACATCATGGTTCATTGAAGTTGCTTTCTGCTGTCCTACCCCTGAATGCTTTTTAGTGATTAACGTTACTTGCTACTTTCTTTACTCTTGGGTAAACCATCTTGGCGTATAGTATCACCATGCCATTTGAGACTAACTCAACAGGAACGTTATGAATGTCACTTGGACCGTTAAGACAAAGCGCGCCTTTACTGGTGTCACTTGTACGTGCAAGTTATTCAAGCTCTCCTACCTTCGTTGCTCGACATGACATGAACAGATTCTGAAGAAGATCAATTTCAGTTAGTTAATTCCCTTTCTCAAGACGCGACGAGTCTGGAACAACTAACTTCACCCCCTGAGACTACGTTACTTACGGTACTGTTGAGGCAGACGTCTATCTGTCTCTACATGTCCAAAGAGCTGGTGTCCGGCCTGCCCTATGGGTATGAAAACCGCAACAATCATTAGATAWTCCSTAGTGTTGACATGAATCTAGCTATCAATATTCCCAATTTTATTTCACTCGATTTCATCTACAGTAGCTCATCCTCTGGACATGCATGATGGGTTTTGGTTAGGGTTTCCCAGTCCCCCAAAAATGTTCTCTTCGACCTTTCTTGATGTCCGATCCTGCAACGACCAACATCCATTATCATACTACTATTGCTTTGTACATAAGATAGCATAAAGCAAATCTCAGGGACCTTCCTCACTCCTCAGTTTTTGGACCTGTGAATCGACCAACAACTAACTGAAAAGTATATAGATTCCAGTACGTTGTTGAAACGATGTACCATGGCTGGTTGCCGGTGGATCGGAATGTCTCCCACGCACATCGATTTCTGCGTCGATCAATCCATGCCAATCYACCCGGCGTGGGTAAGATAGAATCACTACTCGGGTGAGTACTGTCGCTTACGTATTGACTGTTGAATTACTTACGTCATGCGTGGATGCTGGATTGCTGCGCTTCGAATTGAATGTCCACGCACTTCGATTCGATCGGCCGATCCTGCCGCGTAAGTTAGCTTGCTTCGATTCACAGCAACTGTAGCTTGGGCCGGACGACCGGACGGCCGGACGGCACAGTTTCCGACGAGGTGGGGTTCCGTTCAATTCGTTCTTCAATCCCAAGCAAGTTTTGCACTGGATTCGATCCTGTACGGCGCCCCTGCCTCCGGGATTTGGAGGGCTTGAGTTAGAGCAGCACGCGCCAGGACGGGGGGTGATCAAGGAGCTACTGGAGGCAAAGTACCTTGGATTTTGGGGGCGACTTCTGTGCAAAAATCGCGAAGATCTGGCGGGTTGACAAGGGAGGGAGAGAGGGAGGGAGGGAGGAGATCACCGGCAGTGACCGGAAAGACTCTTGAGGAGAACCGGGCTACTCGGTATACTCTTGCCGGGGCAAGAAGGGCTGGTCGACGGGCGGAAGACAGTCAATGGTGGACCCCGCTGTCACTGATTGCGTGCCGCGTGTACACCCCGCCAACCCCGTAAATACACATACAGGTGTTTACGTATAGGGCAATGCCCAAGGAGGAGGGCATTTCGTGATATTGAGCAGGGTTTTTTTTTCATTTTCCATGAAGTGGTGAAGTGGCGATATTAAATGTTACGGTGGTGCTCCAAGTTTCAACATTCATCCACGTATTGGATAGAAAATGTGATACTGCGTATCTATAATTCTATTTTCATTCACAAATCATGTAATCTATCAACTTTTTAGATTTCAAAATCATAGGAAGAGTTTTGCACATGCTACCCGAAGCTGCCCGAGCTACCCACAAAGTTCAGGGCAGTGTAACTTTTGATCCTTAGCACCCGATCGGAAAAAAATTATGTTTCAGGAAGGGGTACATGGTTACACATTGTGTCCAAATTTCATGAACATTAGACCAAATTGACTTTGTTAGAACCTACCCAAGATTTCTTGCTTACGTTGAACAGACACTTGGTCCTTTAGGGGTTAAGCAATCTTCCAATGAAATTCTTCACCTCAAACTCCAAATCCAGACAATCTTAAGCTTGGAACAACTCCAAAACTAGAGAGCTCAGAGAATTAGAAAGACAAAGCTCAGGGATGATGGAAACAAAATCCTAGCTAGCACGGCACCAAACCCTAACTTCATAGCGACTTCATCAATGATTGAGAGAAGGGGGGCTTCAAATTTTTGAAACCAAAACTCCTAAAAAATGTTGTCTTCAACCACGACTAGGCATTTTGAACCGAACACGAAACAAAGGTACATTTTGCTTTCTTCAATGTACAAAAATGTACAAACTGAGTACATTCTAGGAGGTGATCTCTTTTAGAGCCCTACGACATTTCAATTTCAAAATTTCATAACTAATTCCACAAAGTTCCAAAAAATATGAAACAATTTGAGCCACATGTCATTTCCTCTTGTCTTTCAACAAAAATTTACTGAAAAATATTTCAAGATGTTTTACCTCCCCAAAATTTAGTTTCATTGCTTAGATGGTTGCTTTATGGACCTCCTACCTTACGATCAATCAACTTGGTGCAAAGCTTTGACACAATAATCCCTACCAAAGAGCGCATGGATTGTAAGATAATGTGAGAAAAATTAAATCAATGGCAAGGGATGTGGGTTAATCCCTCGATCAACGGTTTCCATTTTTTCTTGAAGGGGGGACCAAAGCACATGGTTTTGTAAACTCAGAAGATAGTAAGGCCCTTTGCATAAACCTTGCAATTAAGGATCTTAGGTATGTACTTTTGGTGAGTAATTAATTTTGAAAATGTTTGGCTGTCTTAAAGAGCAAATGGAACAAAGTACAAGCATAAGGAGAAGTATGAGCCCTCCAAAAGGCTGTCAGAACGAATCCACCGCAAGGCCCTGTGACATTACATAATTTTTTTTTTCTTTAATTAAAAAATAAATAAAATTTCATAAAAAAATAAAAAAAATAAAAAATAAAAATTTTCTATTGAGAATATGATGTGGCACTAGTAGTGCCACGCAGGATTTCAAAAAACAAATTATTATTATTATTATTATTATTATTATTATTATTTTTCCATAATAGCACTGCAGCCTTTTAGAACTCACAGCCTTTTGGAGACCTCATATTTCTCCTAATGTTTTATTGGATTAGTGATGAAATTTCAAAGTCATTGTGGAGTCTATGCTTGCTTTGACCTTTTCAAGGCTTGCATAAGAAGCTTAAATCCAATCAAAGCATTTTCCAGGAACGGAATCTTAGTTTTCAAGTTTTTCTTTGGTGTAAGGTAGGTACTTGAATTTGGTTTCATTAGAGATTCTAGATTGTATGATTTAACCCTTGAAGAACAAACCTTGGTGACCTTGAAATCATCCATTTTGGTATCGTGGAAATCACTGGTTTCAAGAAATCCAAAAGCACTCTTTGGAAGTCAAAATCTTGTGGAAGATTTTTTTTTTCTCCCCTAATTCCAAGGATGAATAGTTGCACTTTTGTCATACATAGAAAATTCTCTTTCATCGATCGGACGCCAAACGTTCTTGTCGACGTTCAAGGGTTAATAAAGAGCCACTGTCATCAGATTGAAGCACCTACCTTGTGTACAATTTGGATGCATGGCAAGTGTCTCTATTGGGGCTCAAATGTTGGAGTTTGTCTTTGACAAATCCTACACGAAGGTCAAATTTGACATAAAGTAAGTCATTTTTGACAAAATAACAACAAGTGCCACATGTCATCTTGTGAATGGTCTGAGATGACATGGACCTCTAAGACTCTACGATATGAAAATTTAATTTCAACACCTCAATGCAAATCAGACCTTTGAAGGAGGTACCCCATTTCCGACCACCATCCAATTTCAATTCCATAGGATACTCTATTTCTGATCAGCTCAAGTGTAGGTGACAATTCACGTTCTATTTTGAAATCCATTTGAAATCAAGTGAACTGACCCCCTCGCTCGACCACCCAGTAAAACCCTCAAATCTTCTATTTTCCGCCCATGATAGAATTTGCAAGTTCTGAATTCATATTTGCAATTAGTGGCCTCAAATTAGTAAAGCAAGATGTACAAGGTAAATTAATTGGGCCCAAAATAGGAAGCTTTTTTATTTTACTTGCACCCCTACAATTACTTGGAGTGGCCGAGTCAAGGGGCCACTCCACCCCAACTCCACAAAGTAGGTTCACTTTCTTCGACAGCAACAACTTTTACAAGATCAAGCGAGTTTGATATAGGCAGGGCGAATTGAACCCCTTATAAGGGAGTCTGCTTTTAAAGCGCCCATGCTCTAGAAGCGATCATGATACTGAGGGACATTTCGCCTTTTTCAAAGTACCAACAATGTGCATTTTAGGAGGTGGGCGCTTTCAGTGACCATTGCATTACAACCTAAAAAAATTGTAATTAATTCCGTGAAGGTCCAAAAAACATGTTACGACTTGGTTAGATGCTAATTACTTTTTTCTTCCTATGAAAATTTACTGAAAATTGTTTCAAGGAGTTTAATTTCCTTGAAAATGCAATCAGCTCTTAAATGGTTGCTTGAAGAACAGTCTATCTTAGCTCCATTTTTTACCCCTGCTGAAAACACTGGATTTTCTTAACTACTAAAGGACCATTGCCCCTCTAGGAGACAAATGGAATTCAAGCAAGTACCCACGGTCTCAATTTTTGTCCTGATTTTTTGAATTTTTTGTGGAAGATAGAAAAAGTGATTTGTTTTGTGGGAATATAAATTATTTTTCAATCACTACCCAGGAACAAAAGCTATGCCTCAATAAGCTCAAAACAAGGGAGAAGGGTCAACAAAAAAAATTTGAATCTGAATTTTTTTTAATTACTTTTTTTCTTACATAGATTATATTTTTGTCTATCTAGAAAGCTTTTATTCTTTCCATTTGGATTTGTTATGAGAAAGTTATGGACAATCTTGGTTTTGAGGCAATTAAATCATCTTCTTGAAATAATAACTTGTAGGATTCATTTCCGAATACAATTTTTTCGATTTTTCTACAAATAAAGTTCAACATGGATTATTTTGCTTGCTAGAACAATCCCACCATTGGAATTAGCGCAATTTAATTACATCTTAGTAATACTAATAATTTAGATTTTCCTTCTATCTTGTACTTACTTCTACTTAACAATTTTTCAACCCCTAAAGTTCCATGACTATATTTTCACCAAAATTGCTCCCAAACTGCCATTTTGATACAAGTTTCAATCTTTTGAATAAAAACTTTTTTTCACTAATGTAACTGTAGGAACTTGTAGTATGCTGACTTAAAAATATATGGTAAAAATTTCAGATATTTTCACCGTGTGGATTGCAAGATATAAGCATTCAAATTCACTAAGATCATTTTTTTGGCCTTGCAAAAAACATGACAACAACACTTCAAAAAGCTCACTTTTCTATGAAAAAACGTCCAAAATGGTGGTGCTTCTTTGTATTCTTTTTCCTAGACAAGTTGGTTACATGCTTAAAAAATTTCAAATCATTTTGAATTGAACAACATGTAGGAAAAAAAAGTAAGTAGACGATAGTAGAGAATGATTCAAAATACTAAATTGTTAAGAATTTAATTATGGAATTGAAAAATTCCAATTCCAATGGTTGTAATGTTGTAATAAACAATTTACATCCTATAATTCTATTTTTTTTTCCGACAATATTGAAAATTGAGTAATATAAAGGACTTGAAAGTTTAATTTAGAGTAGAAAATTCATAATTGCCTCCAAAAAAAACTCATAACTTTTGACTTATTGATCAAAATGTAACGATTCTAAGATTTCCATGTATATGTAACTAGAAAATCAATATCCAATTTTCTTTTCTAAAAAAAGGTGATTTTTTCCAATCTGCCCGTACTGCCCATTTACAAAAAAAAAGTAACACACTTGGCCATTGCTTTTGACTCGTATTTTCAAATGTCATGAAATTTAGTGCATATGAAAGATATTCCTTGTCCCCACATCCTATTAAAATTTGGGCCAAAAATATGGAAATCTCCAGCCATACAAAACATATATTGCTATGTAGCCAAAAAACGCATGCCGGATTTTTAAGGGTTAAAGTATAAAAATTAAGTTTTTTAAAATTCATCCCCCCTCCATAGATTCTCAATTGAATTCTCCACCAAAAAGATTTGAAGCTCCGAACTCAATAGTGCAAAAAAATTAAAGTTAAGAAGGTTTAAAATTAAGCAATGTAGTCATGCAATGTGATGAAAAACTTGTTTTTTTCACTTTAAATGCAGATATCTTGCAATTTGAGCAGTCAAAAATTCTGAATTTTTTTTCACACATTATCATACTAATTAAGTGTAAGATTCTATGGTTAAATGTACAAAATAAAAACATTTTCACTCTTTGCCATAGAAATGGTATTTTTTAGTGTTTTTTCGCAAAATAAAAGCCTTGGTCACCTAGGAATTTACTTGCTCTCCTGGAAAATTGCTTGGCGCGTTGGATCGTTGAGCGGGGAGGAGGCGTAGTTGCGGAGACTAGGCGAAACCGTTGGAGTTGTGCGTTGCCGAAGGAATGCAGGCGCAGATGTTGGTCGAATGTTGATGAAGAAAGAAATCTGGCATGCGCGCTCACCAGCTGCGGCTCTCGACTGGGGCTTCGTTTGCTGTTCTCTTCTTTCGACACCTTGTTCGGTGGCTTCGCGACGCTGGGAGCTCATCAGTTCTAGTGATCTGGTGGTGCGGTTGCCACTAATGTCTTCGGCTTAAATTGGGCGCAGGTGGGGAGAATGGGGAGTTTTGTGAATGTTGCTGGAATTCATCAGGGCCGGAGGTGCACAGACAGCGCGAGTCTACGGAAAGAGTACATGGCTGGTTCGCAGGTTGAGATCAACTTAGTCCTCCTTCTTTCTCTGCATAGAGTGCGAGGTGCTTTGTACTTCCTGGACGTGGCGGTCCTAGCGCTCACTTGAGTGAGTGGGGAAGGAGTGAGGCAGCTAGTTTGTTAAAATTGAAACCCCACCTTTTTGCGTGCGTATGTTGTTATCTGCAGAATTGATTATCACCTTTCAGCCTCAGGGGCATGCAATTTTTGAACTCAGCATTCCATGCGTTGGTAGTTGCTCGTCTGGTGCTAGGAGAGTCGAGGCGCCATAAAATCGTAGATCCCGACCGTTTGGTGATCTGTAAAAGCGGCAGGAAGTGGAAACGAAGGTGGCCAAGGCCGCCTGCTGCTCTGCTCGGGGAGTGCCACGGCAAATGTCAAGTGAGGATAATGCCTCGAGTTTGGTTCCTGCTTTTCCGGAGATGTAAAGTGAGGCTGTTGAGTAGTGGATCTGCGATGCCAAACCTCTAAGTCAATTGCCTCGTTTCATGATCTGGAGTGTGTATTCTGAGATCGACAAGGCAGTCTAGAGACAGGGCAGTCCGGAGATCAGTGCGCTGAGCGAGTCGTCGTAGTAGTCCCGAGGTCGTGGTGACCCAGCAGCGTCACGTATTCAACGCAGTGTTCATTGCGGCTTCTACATCAGGAGGCTAGGACGGGTGGGGAGCTAGCTAGCCATTCAGAAAAGTCAGCCAGCCAACGACTGTAGGTGAGGAAGCTGGAACAAGTCGATTGCCTCTCTATCTGGATCACACCCGACGCATTGAATCACCGCCGACGACTCTATCGGCGAGGCGGAAGTGTGGTACTTGTTCTCGGCAGGGCTAAGTGAAGGAGTCCTCAAGCATAGGCAAGGTCCAACAAGTCCAGGCTTCCAGAACCAGATCAAGCTGAACTCTCACCTCGAATCATTTCTCACGAATTTTTGGCAGACTTTGTCATGACTTGCAACAAAGCAGTGTGCAGACCCTCCAGGCGAGGAAACTAGCAGCGTGTCAGCGGGGGACGTTGTGTCGATTTCCGGCGTTCTTGGTGCCATTCTTGCTGCTGTAACTTGGGGGGTAGAAAGGATGTTGTACCTTCACCTAAAGTTTGAGATTAGGGTTAGTCCTTGATGTTTAGCTACTTGCACTTGGTTCATTGATACACATTTCACAGTCCTCAATTAGGGAAGGTGCAATGCATGATGGACAAGGGCAAGGATGTGCCCAAGCCGTTTAGACTAGTTCCTATTGGGGAAGTTAGTACGGAAGAGGTACAGCTTCATTTGACCGACAAAGACCTCCAAGGGGTCCTTGACTCATTCCAGAGCCTCCATGTGGAGTCCAGCGGATCACCTTCATGACATCAGCTTCAAGAATCGCTTCAACCGTTTGTCCTTTTACCGGTGGCTCGTGATCGACTTGGAGTTCAACCCTTTACTCAGTCAGGCACTAAAGTGTTGGGTCCAAAAGCTATCAAGTTTTGGAATCAACAACGAGGAGTGCAGCTGATTAGGGATTTGAGAGCAAATCCCCCTGTAATTGGAGCCCCGTTGAGTCAGGCAAGGGGCCGAGTGGAGATGGTGGATTTGGTGATTCCAGAAGTGGCAGTGGTATTGAAGAACGAGGGGCGACGTCGAGAAGTGGTGAGACACATTTTTGAAGGGGCAGTTCAATTGCCAACATTTTCGTTGATCTTCACCGAGTTTCAAGCGGGGGACTACTTGTTTCATTCTACCTGGCAGTGGGAGCAAGGTTGGTGGCTTGAGAGGGCATCTAGTGTCTGGGATGCACTAACGCTCGCCTTCTTTGATTACGAGGTTCTCCGCACCATTTATTCCAACGCTATTGAGGGCATGCACGAGGCTTGGCAATACTATTTGTAAATCCAAAAACTGGATTCACCTCGGCGTACGGGATATACTAGAAGTGGTGTGCCATTTGCGAGAGATACTACCTCAGAGCCATTGGAAATCCAGGGAGTTGTGCCAGTCCGACCAAGAAGCCAACATCCATTCACTGGCTCACGAAGTTCTCACGAAATCACACAAGAGACTAGTGAAGACCACATAGATTGGGTGGAAGAAACCACAAGTGATGATGGAAAATCTCAAATCATTGTGGTAAACCACGGGGTAAGGGCACCTTACATTGAGTCAATTTTCGCTTGGACGAGATGGCTTCACTGTATGGAGGTACCGATCGTGGAGTGCGGCGGTTCTCAGGTGCTACAGGCACCATCGAGGTTGATGATTTTCGGAGGGAGTTCACCATGTGGTGTGAGCTTCAAAAATCACGCAACACGAGTTTTAATCCATACATGGTGTGGAGAGCATTGTTCGGATGTCTTGAAGGAGCGCCATTATCAGATTATGCGGAGTTTGAGCTTGCTCACTCTACGGAGATTTTGGCATGGCAGGACTATTATGCACCTAACTATGTTGATGTATAGGGAGGAGGGCCAAACGTTGTGCCACAACCGAACAAGGGCAAGAAAAAGGAAGGGGGCGCAAGCACGGAAGGCTCAGAGGCCACTGTGACCATGACCACTACGCTAATGGTTGACCCACCACCTTTCAACCCCACTGCACGATTTTTCATGCAGTTGCAACAGGATTATTATGGTCAACGGGCTGATAAGATGAAGTCACTTCGCACTTTTGCACGTGGAAGTAATGAATCATTGCGAGAGGCACATTCGAGACTGAGGCGGTTAATTTCCGCCACACATGGGGTAACTGAACAGCAAGTTGTTCAACACTGGTACAGTATTTTGGACAAGGAATTAAAAACTCTTGTCTGTGGTAAGGCTTCAAGGTTAGGTGTACCACCAACCTTAAGGTACGTTTTTGAGATGTCTGAGAGAATTGAAATCAATCTCTTGGAAGAAAAGGCCGCCATGGGGTTCTTGCGAAAGGAAGAAAAACCACCAGAGAAGACTAAGTCTGCAAAAGTTAGCATTCCAGCTAATGTAGAGGATGCAGATATTATATGCTTCAATTGCGGCGGAATTGGTCATCGTTGACGGGATTGCAAGAAACCAACAAAGAAAGAATCAGTCAAGACGGGCGGATTCTGCTCTGGTTGCGGTGTCAAAGGCCATGGAGAGGCGAGTTGCTGGAAAGTACATCCAGAACTCAAGCCTAAAGGTGTCAAGGATGCTAAAGGAGGTGAAGCTAAGGATGCTAAATCCATTGGAGGAGAGAAGAAGTCGTGGAAGACACGCTTCACCGAGTTGGAGGCTAAGATGGCGGCAATGAGCGCCACCACCGAGGCAAAATCTTCCTCTTCACAAAAGACCACAATGTCTTTTTATGAAGAAGAGAACGATTATATGTTATGTGGCATGGCGGATCCAAATAGAACGCGAATGGATGCTTTTGCAATGACACGGAGCAAGACCATGGTGCCGGATGTACCACGAGGAGCGAGTTCGGGGTTGGATCCACAACGAGGTGAGGCCAATCGCCAAGCACGATTACCAGAGTCTTTTACGTTAGAAAATGTCGTGCCTACATCATCCATGGTACCACCAGTTCCAAACTTCAGTGGCCGCTGTGTTACTCGAGTCATCAACAAGGATAGTCAAAGTCCAAGTTCGCTATTAGAGGCAGCCACAACAGTTTGTCAAGCTCCATTGTTTTCTGCATCCATAATTTCACAAGCAAACTTTAGTGCATCTGCAGTATTCGAATTCGCGGCTACCATGTGTGCAGATGGCACCGCAACACCAGTTAGCGCCATGGAAACTATGCTTGAGCCACAAGTGACGGCGATCGATAATTGGACCGAAGCAGAGGGACTTTTATCAGCAACTGCTTGGTTGAAAACCATGCCAGCACGTCCGGCAATAGAGCGATCATTCATCACTCCCGGAGTGGTGGTACTTGATAATTCCCAAGGGATTTTCCAACTTGTTGGGCCTAAAGGGAAAGTTTTTGCACCTCGACGAGTACTATTGGATTCTGGTGCACAACCTTTGATGCTGGGTGAGTCAGCGATTGAAGGTTTGGGGTTGACCGAGGACACGCTGAAAACGTGTCTGTGGACGATTAGTACATCTATGGGAGGGACGGAGCAAGCAAATGGCATCACAAGGAGCGAGTTGACACTACGACTCCGTTATGATGATGTTGAAGATGCTAGCTTCATGAAGGTGAAAGCTATAGTCACGGAGGCCAAATCATATGATGTTTTGGTAGAGGCTATGGTATTATACCCTATGGGTTTCACCTTAGACTTCTGGGAGGAGACAGCGTCATATAGACTGGAATGGCAAGCAGGGGATGCCTGCAAGGCTCAGTTGCCAGTTCGTTTTATATGAGTTCTTACCGATAATTTGGCTGATCTCTATTGCTTTTCTGGACTTGTAGCAGAAAGCCAACCTTGGTTTGAAGAGGATTTTGAGAATCCTTCTATACTCACTTTAGTTATCAACATCCAAGAAGAAAATGACATTCGGATTATGGGAGCTGGGGGCGAAGAATTATATCAACTAGGGGTGGAATCGGCGTGAAGGAGCACCACCGAGCTACAACAAGCCGCARAGACTGTGATCCAGGAAGCATGACAACAATCTTTGTTTTTACAAGATGGAGTAGCAGAGGGAGGTGCGGACGATGACGGCCCACCTCTGGATACTTCTACGATTCATTGGAAGTCGCCAGACGAAGGTATTATACTTTTGGAGTTATTTGGTGGCATTGGCACTGGATTGGCTGCAGTGTTACAGGCTGGTGTCAAGGTGAAACGTTATTTGTACGTGGATAATGACGACATGGCACGCCACGTAGCCAAGCGTCATGCCCGAAGACTGCGCCAAGCTTTTTCATCATTATTGAGCACTACTGCTATTAAGACCGCATTCTCTGCATTACCCAGTTATATTTCTTTGATTTCACATGATGACATCCTACGGTTGGGGTCCGTGGATCTCATTATTGCGGGATGGCCATGCGAAGGCATGTCTATGGCGGGTAAGCAGAATGGCTTGAAGGACAACCGTTCTTCACGGTTCTATGATATGGTGCGGGTGATACGTTCCATCTAGACTTCTCAAACGCGGCCACCGGGATATATTATTGAAAATGTACCGGTGGTTAGTACTTCACGTATTTGTACACTTGAGAGTATACATCGTATTCATGGAATTCTTGGAATTCCTCTTTTATTGGATGCGGCAGCGGTGAGCTCTCGAGCTCATAGACCGCGACTTTGGTGGACCAATATGGCACCACCGGAGTTGTTGCATGCAGCGGTTGGGCATATTCAACGACCTGACGTGTACGTAAAGGATATTTTGGATCCTCACCGTTTACCAAGGCGTGTTTACCATGATGACCAAGCTCCATTAGCGGTTGTCAACCGCAAAAGTGAACCACGAAGGGCTATGCGTACATTCGTGAGTTTTTCTAGGTCCTATGCTTTTAAAGATAATGGACCAGGTTTAGTATGGAATGCTCGCACTGAAGAGATGCTTGAGCCCAATGCCGATGAGCGGGAACGAGTCATGGGATTCCAAATTGGAATTACTAACATTCCGGGCATCACTGAGTTCCAGAGAGGATATCTTATTGGCCAAGCTATAGATTTAAATTGTCTCTCTTGGATGGTTTCACTTGTTGTGGCCGAGCAGAAGCGCATAGCTTTGACTTTAGCGGGCCACTTGGGATTTTATGAGCTTCAGACGGCCATGAAACCATCAAGTTCTAGCAGCCCACACTTGATGGTTGGGGGCGGAGAGGCCTTTACAGCTCATCCATGGGAGTTATGGAAGGATACTCCATTTTTCACGACTCCACAAACAAGTTGGTCTAGTTGGAAGCAATTGGCCAAACATACAATCAATTTGAAAGAGCACGTTGAGAAATTATTCTTTGAAGAACACATGGAGGGCCAAATAGAAGAACTTTGGCGTTTGAGCCGAATTGAAGAACAGTATGGCATGGCTGGGGTGGAGCAAGAAGACGTTGCTCCAAGTGGTGTGCAATAGCAACCAAAGGTGGAAAAACCTGCTTCAAAGGAAGATCGGAGAGAAACGGTGACCAAAGAAACTTGGAAGCCACTGGTAGGCCTGGAGGATGAAGCAAAGATGAATGGGAAGCAAGAATTCCTCAAAATGTATGTGGATTGTTTTGCCTTTAGTCTCAAAGATTTGGGAGTGTTGAAGGGACAAAAGGTACATATAAACTTGACGGATGATGCACCAATTTATCGCAAACTGTACAAGTACAATGAGGTGGAGCGTAAGATGATTCAAGACCGTACCAAGGAGTTGTTGGAGGCTGGATTGGTGGAGTTAGCTTCACGGGATTGTGAATATGCATCGACGACGGTTATGCCATCTAAGAAAGACGTTTATGGAAACTGGACCGAGAAAAGGATGTGTGGGGACTATCGTAGAATTAATAAGTTCACGAAGTCAGACTGTTATGCAATGCCAACACCGGAGGAGAATTTCGATGCCATTGGCCATGCTAAAGTATTTAGTACTTTGGATCTTCGGTCGGGTTATCATCAACTTGGTATTAAAGAAGGTGATAAGGAGAAGACAGCGTTTTGGGGAATTGATGAGGATGGGAAGGATCGACTTTATCAATGGAAGTTCCTCCCATTTGGCTTGAAAAATGCACCAGCGGAGTTCCAAAGGGTGATGGATCGCATATTTTCTGGATTGAATTTTGTGAAATGCTATATCGATGACATTATTGTCTATAGCATGAAACAAAAACAACATAGAGCTCACTTGATAGAGGTATTTGCTAGACTAAAACTTCACGGGTTAAAACTACATCCGAGTAAATGTAAGTTTTATTATGATCGAGTGGAGTATTTGGGCCACATGATATATCCTGGTGGATTGGGAGTGGTAGCTAGTAAAGTGAAGGTGATGCTTTCTATACCAAGGCCAAAAGATGTAAGCCAATTGCGAGTATTTTTGGGTTTGTGTAATTATTATTGGAAATTTGTAAAAACGTTCAGTGCAATAGCGAAGCCATTGACCATGCTGACAAGGAATGATCAACCTTGGATGTGGGGAGATGAGCAAGAGGCCGCCTTCAAGCAATTGAAAGAACGTTTAGCATCGGCACCGATATTGAGGAGGCCAATTTGTGGCAGGTCATATCAGTTACATACGGATTGGAGCTCACTGGGGATTGGTGCAGTGTTGACTTAAATGGACGACGATGGCAAGGAGTTTGTAGTAACTTATGCCAGTCGCTCCAACAACAATGCGGAGGCACAGTACAGTTCGTATGAGGGAGAGTGTTTAGCAGCGATTTGGGCTATTGCTCATTTTCGTTGTTACTTATATGGCAACGAATTCTTACTGGTGACAGACCACCAACCGTTGAAATGGCTAATGGAGTCCGACAAGCTTATGGGAAAGCTTGCACAATGGGTTCTAATGCTGATGGAATATGACTTTAAAGTAGTACACCGCGCCGGTTTGGTGAATATGGATGCTGACGGCTTGAGCCGCAATCCAAGTCTTAGTCAAGTGGACTCTACGGGAGCTCGATGGCACGTAGAAGAGGGAGAGGATTTGTTACCAGGTTGGTATTCGGCTGCGTACTTGAGTATTATGGCGATGACTGGAGACACTACCGAGGAAGCCATTGTAGCCACGATGGATGCGGACGGAGGTGAAGAGTTTGGAGGCGCCAAGGATATTTATGATGATGTGGAGGTACTAACATTTTTGAAGCATGGCGAATTGGCGACAACCATGTCGGCCAAAGAGAAAGATTGGGTTCTACAGCGGGCTAAGCGGTTTGTGTGGGATGGGGCGCATTTGCTTCGAGTATGGCCAGATGGCATCAACAAGGTGGTACCGACACCTCACGAAAGAGTGAAGTTGATCATGCATGCTCACGAGGACTTGGAGCACTTTGGAGTGTGGAGAACTCATAGCTTGCTACAAATTCACTATTGGTGGCGAGGTATGCAAATACAAGTCCAATAGTTGATAGCTAAATGCACGGTATGTGATAGAGTGCGGGCATCATTTAATGCCCCCATGCCTCAATTACAACTGTTGCCAATCATGGGATTGGGCTATAGATAGAGTTTGGACTTTGCAGGACCATTGCCAGTTACACCACGACACAACAAGTATGTGTTGGTGATGATTGAACACTTTTCCAAATGGATTGAGTTGGTGACATTACCTGACAAGTTCAGTGAAGGGGCAGCGTATTCATTTTTGGATCGTGTTTTGAGTCGCTTTGGAGTTCCAGTAGAGGTGTTGACCGATCAAGGACGTGAATTTCTTGGCGAGTTTCAAGCCTTATGTGAGCAAGCGATGATTGATCACCGCACTACTTCACGTGATCATCCCGAAGCAGATGGATTGGCAGAACACATGGTGCAAACCATCAAGAGGGGGCTTCGAAAGTATAGCTTGAAGAAGGGGCATCATGGAGATTGGGACTTACAACTTCCGTAGATAGCCATGGGCTACCGTTTCAGTAAACAAGCCTCCCTGGCTTCTTTCTCACCCTATTATTTACTGTTTGGGCACCATCCTATTTTACCAATAGCAATCAGACAAGATGCAGACAAGATATTGGATAACATGGATGATCCCGACACGTAGGCACGCGTATGCGAGCAACGTGCGGAATTGTACAAAAGGGTGATGTCCATGGCTTTGGAGAACCTTTCTATTGCACAACATAGAGACACTCTGCGTTATGCCACAATACAAGGAGGAGGTTATAGGCCTCAAATGCGACGTTTCCTGCCAAGAGACTACGTTTATTTGCAGCAAACGGCGCCAACTACACTCGATGTGACTGCGGGGCATATTATTCTACGCGTGCGGGAGGTGCTCAAGTCAGGAGTGTTGCTCTTGGAGGGTCGTGATGGCAAGATCTGGAAAGACCACACGCGCAATTGTGCGCCGTATCACTTGCCACACATTGATGGACGAATAGACACTAGCAGTTCGCGGATTTCCGCTGGGCTGAAATGTGTCTTATGTGGCAGCACCAAGGATGCCGCCACTATGGTGTTGTGTAACATTTGTTCTACTGGATGGCATACGGATTGTTTGAGTCCGTCGTTGCAAGAAATTCCGGCAGACCGATGGGCATGTCCTAAGTGTGTCTCCAGCCGTGGACAAACGTCTTTGATTTCGTAGGGATTTCACATTGGGTTCTTGTTGGTTCTTCGGAGAAGACCACTGAATTCGCCAGTGTAAAAGGGGCTTCGACACCGGCAAAGGGGGCGAGTAAAGGAGTGGTTGCAATACCACTTGCTACACCTGGAGTACTTGTGTGTGTGGGTGTTTATTTTCTTTGCTCTGCTATGGATGTCGCCAGGATTAAGTGCTATGATGGTAGAATGTTGTTATATTTATTACCATTGTTGCAAGGTTTATTGTGATTGCAACACATGTCGCAAGTCACGTGGCGTTTTCCCTATGACCATGGTCTTCATCGATGGTCAGGAGCTATTAAACCTTGATGTGGTTGGATTTCTGGCCAATTACAAGGTTTGCGGTTACTTTGTGGCACGCGTTCTCTCATGTTAGCACGATGTAATCTTGGCACGATGTGCTTGTGCACAACAACCACAATTTCAATTGAGCCTAGAGTTTCTTTTGCACAATGCAACCTTACCTTACAGAGGGACTGAAGTGTGATACAACCTCCAATAAATGAACAAATAAGTGAATCCCATGTGGGTTGCATAACTTACAAAAACCCTAAGCCTCCGACCATGTGAGCATTAATGTCACAATGACAATGATGCTTTGTGAGCAGAATCCCAACTCTAAAAGCAAGGGAGAGCTACACAGACAGAGCATCTGAGAAGCATCATAGCCACTTTAGTTGTTGAAATAAAGTAACAAGTTGCTATGCTAAATTCAAAGGCTTCAAAATGCACCATTACGTATTTGAAGTTTTTGAAGCTCCAAAACTAACAACACTATCTATTTGAGCTCTCCCGTGAGCTGTCCATACACTACAAGAGAAATGGGTGTTTTAAGTATAGTCCTTGAGATAAGATTTTAAGTAATGTTTTGCAAGGAGTCTTTTAAATAAGAATTTACAAAAAACACATGATTTTTTAGTAAAATTTTACTAAAAAGACATGTAGTTTTTGTAAATTCTTACTTAAAAGACTCTTTATAGGTCATTACTTAAAATCTTATCTCTAGGACTATACTCAAAACACCCATTTTTCTTGCAGTGATATGCACCTTCACCGCATGCTTGGCATTTATTGTTGGCTACAAAAAGAGATGATCACCAATATGGTGCCGAATGATGGGGGGCAAAGGCTAAACACCCAATGACAATCAAATCGGTGATCAGTCTCAGCACATTGTCCATAAAAATACCACCTTATTTTTTTTTTCCATTCACGTGAAATGACACACCTCCAATTCAATTATGTGAAATTCAAAACAGGCAAGATAGCAAAGCTCAAATAATCCATCAACAAATTCTTTTTCCTTAATACAACACTATGAGTATGATGAGTTCATTCCGAATGCAGAAAACAAAATTAGTAGCACCACACTGAAAAGACAGCATCCACCCCATCTTGACATCCCGGGCATTTATTTTACTGGTCAAAATTAAAAATACCCCCCTGAATACGTATACAAAATACATGTACAAAATACATATACTGAATATGAATACTAAATATGTATATAGGTTGATTGTCCCATATTGATTGTCCATATTGATTACCTTTTGAAGATTATAAGAGGTGGGAGGTGGGATGCAAATTTTAAAAATTTAATTTTTAATTTTACAAATTTTTTAATTTTTTAAATTTGGTAAGGGGTTGGGTTGAGTTAATAATTTAAAAAAAATGTTGTCTTTTGGGTGCATGCCTCACTATGCACCCAAAAGACAGCACCCACCCAAGAACCACCAACAGGCTACGTTATGCAAGAATAAGAAACACGGGCGAGATGTGAAAAAACTTACAAGACCTGGAGAAGTTTGCAACGTACCAAGCTATAACCAAGCTACAATTAATCCTTGAAGGACGGACCGGTGGCCATGGAAATCATGCATTTTGATACTGTGTGACATCATCTCCTTTGAAAAAGCTAAATGTATTCATTGGAAGTCAAAGTACTAGAAAAGATCTCCCCTTTTCACCCCTAATACCAAGGATGAATGATTGCATTTCTATCCTATAAGGAAAGATTCTTTGTCATTCATTGGACGCAAAACGTCCTCGGCGTCGTTTAAGGGTTAACTTGCAACCAAGATCCACCCAAGCTCCAACAACACCCCAAGGAAGTCAAGGTTTCTTCAAGCGCTGAAGAAACTCACTCGAATATTCATCCGACTTCCATTAGTGCAAACCCTAATTGTGCAAATCATTCATCCTATGGCTAATTTTTTTCCCTTCAACGGCTCTTGATTGACGGCTCTAATGGGGCCTTCCAAAAAATTTCAGTGAGATCCATGGCGCACGCTCAACAACACCCAATTGTGTTTTTTAAATAGAATCAATGGTTGCTAGGGGGGTTGTAACTTTTTCTTAAAATCATCAATGGCTTGGGATTTTTTCAGAGTAGGGGGGGCATGCACATGACAGAAACCACATAACATTCTTAACTGGGTGTGTACCCTCCCCCCAAGTGGAAGTATAATCCTCCGTTATATACCTGGGGGAGGATTAAAATTATAATAGATGCAATTTCATTGGCTGGCATGGTTGGGAGAGAGTAGGTTGTCAGACTTGGACATGCTGATTGGTTGCTTGGGGGGCCAGATTTTGAGGAGCAAAAGGGACCCCTCCATGAAGGTTAAGAATGTTATGCACTTTGGGCCTCATTGTCATTGTGTGAGATATACTGCAAGGGGTGGGGATGGGATTTTAATTAAACAGAATCAACAACTCTTGTTGTGTCTGGAGGTTAGAAGAGGCCAACCCACTCATGTTTGTAATAATAGGAGATAGTTACAACATGATACAACATGACACCATTGTTGTTGTTTCAGTGAATGGTAATGACTCACCCCTAGCTTCTCTATTTTCTTTAAAGATAGAGACTACAAGAGAAAAGGGTGTTTTAAGTATAGTTCTAGAGATATGCATAAAACACCCATTTTTCTTGTAGTGGACAAGGCTATCCACTTGCTCCATACATTTTTTTCCTTGTAGACAAAACTTTGAATATTACAGGCAACACTAGTAGTGCAAGGTGGGTTAGATTGCTAGACTAGAGTGATTCACCTTTATGAAAAATAAGGGGACAACACCTAATTTATTAGTGTGTTGATGACATTTATCTATCCATCCTTAAAAAAGAGACTAACCTTTTCAATTCAAGAAAAATTTGCCCTCGCATAAGATCTATGTATCAATTAGACTAGGAGTATTGGATTCCAGTGTTTCAAAACATTAAACTTGCTTGGCTTTCTAACTTTCTATGTGCACAAGTAGAAGAAGGTTAGATTACAAAATTACTTAAAGCTCCATTTGATATCTTTCCAGGTATTCAAGATGAGGATATATTTTTATCCTATATTTAAGATTACCAAAAAAAATTCTTTTGGGATTTCACAAAGACTATTGCTTGTAGAGACAACGATTACACTACAAAACATCAAGGGTATAAATGACTTGTCCACAATGACTACAAAATAGTCATTTTGTAGTCATTTTGGTCTTACAGTCATTGTAGACATTGTTTCTTTGTCATGAAATTATAGTGAACTAGATCTTCCTATCCACTTTATACTTTTTTTTATTTCTATATGGATTAATATTTTTTAGATTTTTAGAATAWGCTTCTTGAACACAAGTGAATTGAAACAATTGTTGTTCTCACAAACCACCAAGTAGTGTGTAAAAAAACAAGTCATTTTTGGTACAAAACTAGAATTGGCATTTCATCTAGAGGATGGATGTAAATACCAATCCAATTTGTGTCTCTAACTCCGAAGTCATTTTCAAAACAAAAACAAAAAAACAAAGAATTTGCTTCTTGAGAAAATTTTGCCAACCTACAATTTTGATTCTTCTCTTTCAACCATTTCACACTTCCAAGAATTTTTTTGTCTTTCAAGTCACTTCAAGGTGCTTGGAAATTTGCTCTACTATTGAAAATATACCAAAGGTCAACATAGCACAACGGGAAAGGGGAAATTTTTTTTTCCTCCTTGCTTGTCACCTCTCATTTACAGTCTCTTTAAAAAGCGACCGAAGGTGGTGGTAAAAGCATTTAAAGTTTTGTGGCTGGAGAAGAAGTAAGTGATGGTCCAAGGTCCCTTTTTACTAGCTTTCATGAATGAAAAGTGATAAAGACTTTAAATGGATGACAAAATGACATAGTAATCCTCGATAGTAAAATAGATTAGGTTTTATACAATCACTTGGATTTTGCAATGAAACAATGTTAAGAGGTTTTCTTGTTGGATTTTTAGTGTAACTAAGTCATCTCAACAAAGTTGAATGGTCTATTTTTCAGTCTTTGATACTATTTATTAGTATTTTATTGCTTAGATATTGTTTTATTGCTATATTGTTTATTTTATAGAAATACATTATTGTTGTGGTAGTTGTAATTATACTGCAAACAATAAATTTTTTATTGAGATATCCATTGTCATAAATGAAATTTGTTTTTCATGGCTTGTTGTTTATTGTTAATAATTCCATTGTAAAAATACACTAAAACACATGCTCAGTTATAAAGTGCTATTCAATATTGAATATTGCTTTAGATAAAAAATTTAGATTCTTCTGGGTTACATGCTTTTTCTTTTTTTTCTTGGCATTCTAGTTGTTAAAATTTTACTAATAGTACTTGAGAAGAAAGAAAACATTGAATAGAGAGAAAAAAAGAGAAGTTGAGTAAAAAAATAGTAAATTATCAAATCAATGTAAGTTTTGGAAATTATCCCTCTAGGGGAATAAAAGGATTTTTAACAAGCTCCTATGGTCGCAATACTTTGTTGTGAATTTTTGGAACTTTTTGTAAATATAAACAAAGGCATTAGCTTTTTGGATTTCTAACTTTATTTGAATTGGTAGCCAACAACAAAAGTTATTGCCAATAACAAAAAATCCAGGTTGGCGAGCGGGACCTCCACCAAAAAACTTGAGGTGAAAATTTTAAAAGTTTATTTTTCAAAGATTGTAGTCTTATCTACATGGGATGCTTTAGCCCACTCCATTTGGAATATTATGGACAATCTTATTTTCAAACAATAAAAACATCTTCTTGAAAAATAACTTGTAGGATTCATTTCTTAACTAAATTTCCATATTTAAAAAAAGGTTTCACTATATTAATAATTTTTGTTAAAACAATCTTATCATTAAAATTAATATGTTTTAGTTCCATCTTAGAACTTACTATTAGCGGTTGAATTTTCTTTCAATTTTTAACCTGCTTCAACCTAATAATTTTTTAATGATTGAAAAATTAAGTGTTTTTAAAATTTTTATAATTTTTCTACACTTTCAACTCAATTCTTCAATATATAGCATTAGAAATTTAAGATCAATATTGCAAAATATTAAAYTAAGAAGATTCAAATCCAAGTAATCTAATTGAGCAAGGTGCAAAATGACTCAATTTCTTCACTTCAAATGCAAATATCTTGCAATTTACAAGGACAAAGTTTCTAGAATTTTTTCCACACATTCTTACACCAGTCTAGTACAAGATTTGACAGCTAGATAAGAATTTTTTTTTTTCTCTTTGCAATAAAAATGGTAGTTTTGAGTGTTATTTGATGGAAAAGTGACCTTGAGACTATAGGGGTTAAAAAACCAACCTCCAACTAAAGGGAATGGTGTAAGTTCACTTTACTCTTGGAGGTCATCATTGGATAATTTAAATTAGCTTTCCGTCATAGCTCTTGACCAAGAGCCAGGACCAAAAAGATTATCTAGACTAGCTTTTGGTCACTACACCGAAATGACTATTTAATATGATCTAACCTATTGGCATAAGGACCTACTAAGGTAGAAACATCCATTACCAAATCTATTTCTATTGATGGGCCTTAGACTCACCCATTTGTGTCCCTAGACTTTGGTGAATGTGTCTTTCAAATGTTTAATTCTCAATGGTTAACACATGTGAAGGACACATACTTAACTTTGATTTGGTGACAACTAATTTTTGCAGATTCAAGATTTGGATGCACCTATGGAATATTTTCAATGATCTAGGAAGCCGACGCCTTGAAAAATCTTACAGATTATATACAACATCCAAAAAAAACAATTTTGTTTTTGAATATTCATGATTTTCACTTGCTAGTACTACTAAAAATATATTTTTTAGGAAAGGATGCCTCCAACTGTGCTGAATTGCTTATATTGACGGTTTTGAGTGCTTCCACCTTATGTAACCCCAATTGTATTTTTAGTTGTGGCATTGTAACATTCATGGTGTGCAGTGATGGGCATTCGTTGTCAGATTGGGCATCCTAATTCTCGTGCTGACTAATTATTTATCCATACTAAATAACCATTTTGGTGTACCGTACGCGTAGTGTAAAAGGCCCTCACTGTTGCGCATACCCTAGCACCCTTGACCAAGTCCTTCCTCCCACGCCATTCTTCTGTTTTTCCTCATTTCGCTTTTCCCTTCATTGTCGTCGTCGTTTCCGGTTGTTTGAGATTCAGCCATTTTAGGTTTCCGTCGCAGAGATCCCTCCCCTCCGTCTAGCTTAGCTTAGTTTTCCATTTCGCTTCTTCCCCGCACTTCCGTTTTCTGCGGTACTATCCGAACTGAACTTTAGCGCCGAACATTATTGTCGGTAGGACTTTTCGTGAAGGTTTTGTTTTAGATGTTGAGGAGACGCGGGAAGGAATTGCGCCACGGCGTGCAGTGACCGGAGCCGGAGTGCAGCAATCATGTTTACCAATGTCTTCCGTATTGTGAGATTTCGCTTCCMCTCTCTGTTTTTTTCTAGTCAAGGTTTTGACTTTTTAGGGAGATTTTGGGAACGCGTGTGGAAGCGCAGTGTTACTATAGTGTGGAATTGATTACATTTCACCATTTTCAAGTGATTTCGAGAGCTTGAAGTTTCTAGTATTTCATAGGAGGAAGTGAGTGTTGGATTGAGAGGCTTTTATCACTTGAATTTATGACCTAGTGGAGACTGGATTGTTTGTTACTTGGAGAAGGAGTGGGTGGTTTAAGAAGGAAATAAGAGAATGATGTTGTGATTAGTTTGAGTTCTAATTAATTCGATGTTTAGTGGAGTAGCAAGGGGGACAGGAGAGATGACGCACTTGGAAGTGGAGAATCTGGTCAAAGTTATTTTAGGGGTTTATGTGGTTTCTTTTTGTAGGGAGGATTGCAGCAAGTTTCATGGTTTCAATTTCTTGCAGAGGGAGATGTTCTCCCTTCCAATCTGGCCAGGTGCGTGCGTGAGTCCATTGGTTTCATGGCGGCATTTTTAGGCTTGCTCATTTTGTTAAGAAATATTTGAGACCTAGAATGATTTAAAAGAATTTTAGTTACTTGATAACCTGGTTCGTAGTGTAGTACACTTCGGTTTTGAGTTTTCATCTACTTGATAAGGGTAGAGTCTCTAAGGATTCTTTTTGTGGAATAGAAGTTGCACAGTACTTATACTTGTGGTAAACCTCCTAAATATCGTACTCTAGAGGGTTTGGGTCATTTCTTTGGTCGCATTGGTTGACAGGAAGGAGAGATCGCTGCAAGACATGTCTGCAATGCAGGTGATGAGGGCGCACATGTGGCTTCAAGAGTCAGGCAATTTGAGTAGTTGGACTCTTTTAGGTATTATCCTTTCTTATTATAGACCAAGGAGTGAGATTGTGAATCGTTGAAATCAGAGAACCCATTCCTGTGTCTTTGGGCTGTTTTGAGAGGTTTCTCTTTTTTAGAATGGCAACTTTTCAATATAGGTTTAATCTCTTTTCTAGAAGACCCCTACGCACTAAAATATGTAGTATTGGGATATTTTKTCCGAGTGAATTATGAATCTTTAAATTTTTTCTCATTAGGTGAGTAAAACTTAGGGTAGTCTTTRACTCCTCAGCTGTTGTTCATGGTTTTTATTCACTATATTCTAAATGTATACGGTACTTCCAGTAACACTATCATTTTACTCCAATCGTGACCTATTCATGTCAAGACATCTTTAGATTCACTACCTTACACTGAACAAGATGACTAGAGGCCACAATTTACCTATCGGGAAATATAATCTTTTAGTCTTTTCTTTGGTTTAGCAACCACTCAAGTTGTTGATTGATTGAAGACCTTTTTGCTGTGCAGATGACAAAGTAAAGCTTTGGCTGTTCTTACCAGGGCGACATGATAGCCTCAACCCTGTGGTTCATGCCGCAGTTTCTGGTCTTAAAGGTTAGCTTACATGATAGTGGCAAATTGTAGTGTTTATGTCATCCTACCACAATATATATACACACTTCTTATGTATATACAGTTTTTACCTGGATATTTATATATGCTTTCTGAGGTCTTCGATTCAAGCACTCCTTGAATCCAAATCATTTTGATCCTCTTTGATGTGAACAGTGGTTGGATCCGGACTGTGGCGTGCTCCTGGAGAATGCACTGAAATAGGTTACGCGTTGGACCAAGCATTACGAAATCGAATTGAGAAGTAAGAATTGGGAACTGTCACTTGACGAGGAATATGTTTTAAGTTGTATCATCAAGATGTGCATGCTTTTAAAGACTATTTTGTTAGTACTTGTTTTGCAATTCAAGTCTGGCTTACCTTTGGTAGTCTGTGACTGAGCTTTTTCTTTGTTTGGCACACACGTAGGTTCCATAACAAGGAACTAAGCTAGATCAGATATTCAAATACTTGTGTATGTTCTCATTTAGTATGTGCCTTGAATATAATAATAAAATATTGGTATGATGCAGAGGATTCAAGAGTGTATCTTACGTTCGATTTGGAGATGTGTTTGTCAAGTGTCTGCGGCAAAGTACCAACGAACTGAATTTGAGGTAAGACCATGCGCCACTTATATCTTCGACTGCACTTGGATTCAATCACGAAACTTAGAGTAATTATACTGAACTGAAATCTTGCTGAAYGCTATTTATTAGGTCTATACACCATTGCAAACCTCACGTTACTAATATTTGAATCTGGCTCATACTTTGGAATATGGATGATGTAATCTCTGTGTGGAATTCTTCACGAATCTGACCCTTGTAATTTTTCGATATGATATTCTAGTTTTTGGTTTGTATTCGACCACTGCATATCTATTTTGAATATGTTACATGTTTAAGGAGAAGGTAACTACGGCTAATTGCAACCTTTCCCTGTAGTGACCCCTGTAGATTCTTTCCTAATATGTTCTTGCACATGCACGCTTGAGGGTTGATATTGGGTACATATATGCTCGTCACTTTGAATATTCATAGTTTATTGACACGGTGTTCAAGTAAACTAGCTAAGATGCATAGGAATCCTCTTTCAAGTGCCAAAAAGACCTAACAGGAGTTAAGACAGTTTTGTACTAGGAACTTTGCTCAGATCCTTGTTTGGATGCTGTTTTGTGCACAGACCTTAACTTCCGGAACCAGTTCGACCCTATTACTGGGGCTACAATATTCACTAATGCATGAACAAATGGTTTCTTAAGCACGGCTTACAATTTCTTGTGTGTTGCCGGCTTCCCCTGTGTGTTCAGGAAGTCACTATTCAGCTGCGAACTAGTATTTACATCAAGCAACGACGCCATCTTTGTGCATGTATTGGTGCGCCGAAAGTGCGTAGAGAACCTTGTGAGGCACTCTTGATTAAGCTAGAAGTTTTCGTGATCTTGTCAWAGACTGCAGTGTTGCAATGATTTTGAGTGTGCTGTATGCAAAATAAGGATAAGTGCGTACAAGAATAGAGGACTACCGGAAATGTATTTTGCACTGCAATTTCTGTAGTCTATGTATATTTATAGCTACAGAACTGACATCTGGTTTGTGCACTACATTGCAGGAGAGTTCGGCAGCTTGTAATTAGTGATTTGCAAGCGGCACTTGCTCAGCAGAGATCCAACTCGGGTTTGGGTGACAATAGTCTTGCAGGTCTCCTTGTTCTCTCTTATGTTAATTGGTTCTGGGTTAAACCTCTGCTTGTAAGCTAGTTTTATAAATGTTGTTTTAATTTGATAGGGTTTTGGTGACTGCCTTTTGATCAAGCGAACTTTGTCTGCGCAGTTATTGTGGCCCCAAATGGGTTATCTGGTCGTCTCAGTGGATGCTCTCCAGATGATCTGGTGACACAGCTGTACAAAAGGTAAACTACAGTTTTTTTTGGTAATCCGTTATCAAGGCAGACTTGAGCATAAACACCAAACTCAAATCACAAGCATTTTACAAAATTGTTGAATATAACTGTCCAGGCTATCGTGATGACGTATTGTGAGATGGTGTTTTTCATTTCGGTCTGTTACCTTGAGTCTAGCTTGCCGTGCCTTTGCAATTGCCAAGCACCTGCTGCGCCTCATGCCAGCTACATAGATGTAATCTCGTATTATACTGGGGAGGACTGCAGATGCTGAGATGGCTGGCGTGATACCTGCGTACGTTTCCAYTCATGCTGATTAGGGTACTATAAATTGCCCCCTTGCAGCAAGTTACAGGCATACGAAGCATCCTCCCTTCCGTTCCATGTGGTTGGATCTACAGCAGCAGGTGGCTCACCTTCAGTGCAACCATGCTTTGCAGAGGTAATGTTGGAACAACTAACAAGMAGCACGGAATCAGCAAAGCTTTCTTCTGTTTCTGAGGTGAGTAGTCTCGATTACAAGGTTCTGCTACTAGATCATAATTCATACATTTTATCGGCAATATTTGGTCGTCAGAGGACTTTAACATAAGACGTAATTGTGGCATGTTTCGAATGGTTTGGACAGGTTACAGAGACTAAGCTACCTGGAAAAGGAAGCAACGGAGTAGACCCCGGGCATGTTTTGATCTATCCATTGGATGCAGTGCTTGTACCTATGCGACCGGTGGTTCCCAGCCATCCGTTTATCCGAAGGTTTCTATCTCACCGGAGCTTTTTTACCTGCTGCATTGCGCTCTGGTTGCTTATGTGGAATTTTGACAAGTTTTGTGCGTCCTCAGATGTTGGTTTCAAGAGTGGGCTGGCACAGCTTGGTTRGAAGATGGGATCAACGATGAATGTCGACCTTCAACGAGGTTTGTAATCTCCTGTACTTGTCACGAGCACGATTTGCCTGGAATCAGAATTCCGTCAGGATCGAAATTTTTGTGTTTTAACCCGAGTTCCCAAGCTAAATATAACGTGTCCTCTTTGCRCAGTACATTGTTGAMGTATGGTTAAAGTCCACTTCAAAAACATATTTCTGTTGTTAAAATTGTAGGGTATGATTTCTTCTTTCTAATGACATGTTGTGTTACCTTCCTTGAAGACCCTAAAYGATTTAGTTCAATTTTCTATAGATATGGAAGTAACCACTTTTGACCATTTCGGCACTTAAGAGCTTAGAGTTACTAATTCGATAGTATCTCTTTTACAAGTTCGCCTCATGTCTGTTTTTGCAGCAAATACGGGCTCGATGATGGGGATAGCAGAGAGAAGTCAACAATTACTGGGTTCGGTGCTAATGGTTCTGTTCCTGGCCACAGCAGTGGGCCTGGCACAAGCAGTTATAGCAGTGGAGGCAGCAGCAGCAGCAGCCAAGGAAGTAGTGGTACTTCCAGTTCTAGTGATATTGACGGAGATGGTAAGGCATTTAAAGATTTTTTTCGTCCCACGTTRAATTTAGGATCTGCTAAGTTTTCATTGTTCGAACAGATTGCGACCTAATTTCATGAACRAAGTTGTATTTTTTTTCTTGCTTGTATCGTGTAGAACAGGGTTTTCAAGAACTTTTAGTGTATGAGAGTTCTTCATGTGACCACTATGACCATTGGGAGACCTCCCCATGATTCATAATGGAGATTCCCTTTATGATGCTGCTTTAAAGTTCTTGAAAGTTCACTGAAAACCGTGTTCAGCATAGCATCAACGTACCTGCCACCTGATTTCCACCTTGCAAGYTTGTGTTACTAGGTTCTTCGTTTGCTTGAGTATCTGTGCAGTTGTTTGAATATTGTCTTCCCACCTCTTTGGCTGTTAAATGACTGTCCACTTTTTCCCTCACGAGGAGTCCCATCTTCGAAACTGACCATGTAACTGTATACAGGTTTGCGAGATGTAGAAGCTGATGGAGACTCTTTAGGTAGTAAGGCACCTGGAGTGTTAAACTCAAAACAGAATGACATGCGTGCCCCTGCCACTTCATTGCAGGGATTGGATATGGATACTGGGGATATGAAAAACTCTCATGGTGCTTATTCACAGGTGGGATTGCCAAACATTCTCAGCTGATTCCCAAGAAGGAATATTTGATCACGGGCCCAATTTAGATTTGCAATTTTTATAGGTTTCCTATACTTTAATCTAGATATCAATCTTCTCAGTAAAATCAGACTATTTGTAGAACTTTTAGACAGTCTTCTCAWGGAAAATCTTTGCCGTSATTCATTGGGAGGTCTCCCTGTGTTCACAGTGATCAAAGACCTCGTCGTGTATGATTRTGGTTGCCTTTGTTTAATCAGTTTAACCATAAGGAGGCCTCCCTATGACTCAGAGGGACGATTCTCATCATGATGATGTCTACAGGTTCTCAGAAAAAAGTACTGAAAACCTTGTACCCTTATCGAGKCAGAATATTGAGGACGGAGCATGTCTACTGTAGACACGACGGAAATCATCAATCTGTGACTTGCTATTGTCAGTAAAGCAAAAGGTATTGTGTGCAAAAATTCCTCAGTGTCCAGAATCTGAAGGAATCATTGTTGGACATGCAGGGCACCAAGAGAGGGCGCCAGAACCCGAAGACGGCTGCTTTCGACCCTCCTGCAAAAGCTCTAAAACGGTCGAATAGCATTGGTAACGACCCTCTAGGTCTTCTTGATACGCCAACTAATGAGAAAAAAGGATCAGGATTTTTGGGGGAATCGAGCGGCTTTGGGGGCGGCATGGCAGGAATCATGGGAGCTGGAACTCCAAGAGGAGGGGGTAGCCAGATGGGCAATCCTTGGGATCAGTGGGCTGATGATGGCGGCTTTGGATTGGGTCTGGGCATGGACATACAAAGTGATGCAGACATCCTCGCTGAGTTTGGAGATTTTGGAGATTTTTTTGAAGACGATGGACTTGGATTTGGCGAGGTGAGCAATCTTGTAAGCAAAATGACACTAGGACGCTTTCCATCCTATAAACCTCTTGATTTTGTGACTATGGAAACTAATAGTGAATTGTAGTGACTTTAAGAAATTAATTTCTATTGTTCAGAGTTGTCTGGTATGATTTTTGCTTCCTATCGGTGCGTTGTGTTACCTTCTCCTTGAGACTTCCTGCATGATTCATTTCAACTCCTATAGATACTATAGCGGMCACTTTTTGTCGTTTGGGAACTTAGGAGTTAAATCTTCATGGTAATAAGTTGAAGAATTAGCATCGAGCCTGATATTCTATAAGGCATGTTGGGTTTTGAAGTTATTCTTAGTAATCTAATGACTAATTTGCTTTGGAGACGAACACCTGCTGTAATTTTTCAACTTTTCATTTTTAATATATAAGATAAGTATCATAAATTTTAGAAGATGTTTTAAATCTGTTTCTTACTTTAAATCCGAAGATTCCTTTCAGCTACAGTGGTTTCTAGCATTCTGATGTACTCTGTTGGTTTTGCAGCCCCCCGATACAGCAGAGTCTCAAGCACTTATGTTCTCTCTGCCTGACTACGGAGAAGTCACTCAGACGCCAGGCACGGCCCCTCTGATGGATGCATCCGACCCAATGGTGCTTCCGATTCTCGACTTTCCTCTTTTAGATCAGAGCATGGATCTCTTAAGTGACATGAAACCTATGGAARTACAACCTCAAGCTCCACCAATTAGTGGACTTGCATTATCTTCTCCACCTCAAGCTCCTGCTATCAACTTACGACTGAAGTCTGAAGCCTTGCTATGCTTTGCTTCGGGCTTCGAGCCTGTGGACTTGACGAGTGTGCCAGACGTAGCCATGACTGCTATCAGGTTTGCTCGTAACGTGCATTCTCGGCTTTTGAATCTATTACGACTCATGAATAGTGGTGGTGATTTTGCGAGAGTCCTGAAGGCAGTTAACCCCTGAATGGCCTAGAGATCTTTATTTTGTAGCAGTTGTGTGTAGGGCATATGKGGACTTCCTTTGTCCAATTTTTCTTTTTTTTTGACCAGTTAATACAGGGTTCTTCAGTGATATAAAATTTAGTCCCATTTTAATTGAATCTTGGACAGTTGGTCGTTTTCAAACCTTGATCCCTCAGSGGTTAAATGTGGGGATAAAAAACTTATTGTGGGTATAATAGTCATATCTGGATTCATTTTTCATGTACTTCTTGGCTTTGCATATATTTACAAGAGAAGTGTTGTTTGCTGCAGGGATCCATATGTACCAGCGTCTAAAAAAGCGATGGTGGAATCTGTGAAGAAGGAGACATATGTGTACACAGCAATACCAATCACGTATACCAACTTTGAAAGAATCGATACAGGAAAAGACGAGCAAGGGAACAGCAAATCTCCGAACGAGTCTGGCGATTCGAAAAGGAAGAAGGAGCTTACTGCTGACTACATTATTGTCACAAGTTCAAGGCAGGCGAATCTGAATGGCAAGTCTGCTGATGACTCGGGTCCAGATAGAGTTGTACCAGTGGATGCCAGTGGTGGGAATGGGTCCCAGGTTCCAATTCAATCGCCATCCACAAGGATCCAGAAAGAGAACACGAAATCAACCCTTCGTTCACCCGTGGCTGCATTGGCAACTGAGTTAGAGTGTGCTCTACTGAAAGTGATGATATGTCGGGACCAAGATTYGTCGTCATCTGTCTCTGCAAACTCCGGCGTGGCCAGCCCTGCAAATGAGGCTGCCAGATACTCTCCCATGCCCTCTAAAGATAGTGGTTCTGATATCACTCAGGTATAGCTCCTATGCTCTGAGCATTATCGTTTATGTGACATGATGAACTTTTCCACCAGTTTTTTGTAGTCGATTTTAAATTTTCACTTGTTCTGTAACCGGCTAACATATTATCCAGATTTCCCCTAAAAGTTCCATTCAATACCAATCTTATTTAGTTTTAGGGGGGTTCAAATGCAACTTTTAGCCAGACTTCTCTGTGTATTTGGTAGGAATTGACACGTTTTGCCTAGAGTTCYTCGACACTTCATACATTAAATAGACGACGTCAAAAACCTGATAATATTTTTTAAGGGCTGATGTTCTTAAATGCAAAAATGGGTCGGTTTGGTATTATCACTTGGAGGGTTACCATTCAGGTGAGATMGAAGAGTTCGGTTTAATGAAGCTGATTAAGGTCGCAAGCTTATTGTCAACATTTTAGAATTGACAATGTCAAGATCTGCATCCTGAATTTATAGGTAACTATATCTATATGAGCCCCATATAGTTTCAGTTACTAATTATTGTACTCTAAAGGACAAATGATTCATGGTTGAAAAAGACCAAGTCAATTGATCATCTGGTGAAAATAATGGAATTCAGGTAGGGTCATATTGTACATGTTTAGAATCACTGAAGCACATTACATGTGTGGGTCAAAAAAATATATATAATTGAACAAAAGAAAGTCCCTATACGACCTACTCAAAACTATAAAGTCCAATTTTGGCCTTCTGCATACCTGTTATGGATACACTTGTTTGACACCGAAATCGTTTTCCTGTCGGACTCTAAGTTTCTTACCTGTAATTTCAACAGGTGCAATCTGACACACCTGCAAGACCTCAAGTAGAGCGTCGAAAAAGGGTGCCGGAGCGAATCGCTGGCCATGCAGAAGATGACTTGCTGGACGGTGGCAGCCGAGTTGCAGAGGTCGGTGTGTGGCGTCCTGTGGGGGTTCCAAAGCCATCCGCCAACATCACCTCAAACACGCCAGATTATCGATTAGGAGTCTCCAATACCACCTCCCCTATGGACCCAACTGTGGACGACACAGCCATGGACACKCAGAGTCGCTGGCATGAGCTTCTAGAGGCTATTCCTCTGTTGGCACAGCAAGCTTCCATAGCAGTAGACGTCTCCTTGGATGGGCAGTACGAGGATGGGCCTTTTGGATGGCTAGCTGCCCAAGAGGTTCAGAAACAGCAAAGGAAACGCAGATCAGATGGTAGCCTAGCAGGTGGTATGCTGTCCTCGAGCAGATTCCTTGACCATTCAGGAATGGAAATCATGGATCCTTTGTCAGCTGAGATTTCAGCAGCGACAGCAGCCAGTCTTCTCCAGTCGGATGTGAGAGTGGCAATCTCGAACGCATTTGGGGATACTGCTGCCGATGGACCCTTGGGTTTGGTGGATTGGTGTAAAGGTAGTGTGCAAGGCTCAGATGGTGGAGTTTATGCAGAGAGTACTAATACAGATTCAAGAGAAGTGAATAGTACTGTAACTGCTGTTGGCGAATCTATGACTCCTCAGTCTGGGAAGGGGACTGATATGGACGATATGAGACGGAACAGTAGCAGTAGCCGTGCTATTGACTCGTCCACTCTCTCGGATCAGACTGAAGCTTCGCAACGGAGAGGGTTTAGTGAGGATTCGGGGGTTACGCATGGTGATGCTTTGGGACTCAATACTGAGTCCGCTGTTCTTGCTCTTCCCACACCTTCTTTGCTTGTTGGGTAAGTTTCTGAGATTCTCTTCGCAATACTGGAGTGCTATTTGTTKCTTAGAGTTTTCTTTATTTTCTCTGCTGTTTGAAAGCACTGCTAGTTTGACCAACAGTTTGCTGTTGCTGAAATATGCATTACAGCTATCAGGATGATTGGTTGAAAACCTCTTCTGGTGCACTCCATCTCTGGGAGAAGGCTCCGCTCGAACCTTATGCGCTTGCAAAGCAGGTATTCTAGATAGTGTTTCCATGCTTGGCATTGGAATAAATTGCTCCAAAAGTAGGCTAGTTCTTTAGTGTTTCAGTGCTTCTGATTCTTTTTCTGCTACAGTGGCAAGGGTGCAAACTGTATATTACCCTAGAGTGTTATGATATGTGGATAATTTCAATTGAATGTATGTACCTTTGGTTTGAAGGGCAAGCAAAAAGTAGTCTATTTAAAAGTACCAATTATTTGTTGCTGAGAATACTTAGACCAACTCCTGGTGTGGAATAAGTTATTCGTATGGAAACTTGTATCTTTCCTCCTGATCATACTATTCAGGCTGAATCGATTTCTTTGATGGGCATGACAATAGCTCTCTTTTGTTGTCCAGGTGAATTATCATGTTTTGTGTTTAGCTTCGGAGCCGCTGGTCACTGCTACTGTGGATTTCTTTCAGCAACTCAGCTCGGGTGAGTTTTTGGAGAKTTTCTACGTAGTACTGGACCCTATTTTTATCAGCTTGCTTGATCAATTTTTAAAATATTTGCATGAGGATGTTRCTCCGAGCATCTGAATTTGAAGTGCTTTTGCTACTCTTGTTGCAAATTTTTCTACAAGTACTCACCGTCCGYCCGTGATGCTCAATTTGTTCGTTGCGGTCGCCTTGGATGCAGTGTATGAAGTGTGTCGGCTGGGTTCTCATATGCCTTCAGGAGCGGCTGCTGGCCAATCTGTGCCAATGACCAGTTCCAGTAAACAGGGTCTGCCTGGCTTCACTCTTGTGGATATAGCTGGAGTATCACAGTCACCAGCAGCACGTGGGGAGTTTGTCAATGCATCCAACTATAGCCTGGCTAAGGCTTTTGCAGCTGACATGGCTTCGAATTGGAATATGGGTGAATTTAGAAAGGCTCTCGTCAAAGTTTGTAAGGAATTTCCTATTTYATCTGGATCCTCAGCAAGTCAGCGGGAGCCAGAGCAAGGTCCATGCACAGTGAGTTTTCTCTTATCTGCTGCATTTGAAACAGAAGAGTTTGAAGGAACTCTCATATTTGACAAGCTTCTATAATAGATCTAACCCCCAATGAATCAAGAGGCCTAAATTGTTTCTTTTTTCATCTCGTGTTTTTTTCATCAAGTTTGAGCAGGTCATATGGCGACTGTCGTGTGTTCAGTATTTTATTGTTWGACCARCACCTACAAKGTTTCTCATCGAATTTGATGCTGTAGAATTTGGCTCCAATGGAATCGTATTTGTCACATTTATGACCTATCAAATTTGTCATTTAAAAACCAAGAATCGACTTTTCTGACCTGAATCAACTTTATTGTCTTTTAGAGGCTAATTTCGGTCAACTCTTTTCCAGGTTGTTTATGTTGTGTGCCCTGTTTCGGATCCTGCTGGGATCCTTCAAATCATGGTTGATGCTTGTTCAAGCTTAGGATCTGCAATATCAGGTGCAGATTCGCAACGSTATGGGATAACAACAGGAATACCAGGTGAAGACGGCCTTCCGTCCAGCATCTTGGGCTTTTCAATCCCTCGGTTTGCTCTCCAGTTRGTTACTGCTGAAACTATATTTAAGAATAGTGGGCCCCAARCATCCACTGTCGATGTCTTGAAAGAGGTTGCTTTGGGTGTGTACAACAAAGTCCGTCGCATTCCACGTAAATCCCAAAGGGGAGAATGTCTGCAGATTGTTTCTGGTCCACGTGGTCAAGCTGGAAATGCTGGTGGCTCTTCAGTACTGCAAACGAATGCTGCCTCCATGCCGGGGCTTTGGAAGGACTGTAGTAGTCAACGAAGCAGTGGGAATGCTTCCATGGCAATAAATTCCAGCAACAACCACTTGTGGGAAGGCGGGTGGAAACCCTCAATGCAAACGGATCTAGGTATTGTGAACTCACGCCCCCAGAAAATCGTATTTTGTGCTGGTAGTCACTGCCGAGGAGAAACTTAATATACCTTTTTCGTAAGGTTTACTATTTGCATCACTTTTTAGCATATGTAGGAGTGTGCTTCTTAGAGATCATTATGGAGCAGTCGAGAGACAGATCGGTTACTATTGGAACCAAATCTGTTGAGAACAAGTTGCTTCACCAATATTTATGATGATTTTTCATGCGATCATTCAAAAGTGGGAGATTGCTGACCACGTATTGAAGGGACAGTAGAGAACCCATAGCCAAGATCAGTGACCACAGACATCTGGCCAAGTCATACTGACACCACTTGCTAAAAACTTTTAAGCAATTGTATGAATAGATGAGTTCCTGTCGGTAAACGAGACGAGGTCAATTACCGAAGGGTTTAAGTATCTTCTACCTCATAGTTAAATTATASGAAGTTCTCTATATGATCAATGTGATCATATGGAGACCTCATGAATATCTAAAAGGATCCTCGTTATGACGTCGTTTAAGAGTTACTGAAACAATAAAAGTTWACTGAATACACAGCTCATGCAAATGTGATGCAGGGACCGGTACCACGTTGCCAGAAACCACACTTGAGAAAACAAGGTACCTTTATGAGCCGGCATACATTCTGGCCAGATCGGGCGCTCAAGCTCCAGCACGAGCCTTATGCTCCAGCGATGCCACCCGTGACACCATGCCTGCAAACAGGACCACCCCTGGCGTTGGCACTAGTGGTGGTGGGGGTCCTGACGTCGACTCCACTGCAACAACGGAAAGACTAGAAGGGGATCCAAGTGGTGCAACTGCTCAACTGGCCGCTGATCTTCACTGCTGCTACAGTTGGTCTGGGGACTGGAACTGGTTGGTGTCTGTTTGGACAGATGCTCGAGGGGAGCTTCTGGATACGCAAGTGCTGCCTCTGACAGGAGTGGATGTACAGCGGGAGAACTGTTTCCAGCTTCTGTTTGAGCAGGTGTTGCTGCAAGGTCTGCAATTGTTGAATTTGGCGGTGGAAGCTGGGAGTTCTAAGCCCCGAGGCTTGAGCATCACCCGGCTCGGTGGATTCTACGTGAGAGAGTGTCAAGGTGTGTGTGTGTATTACGTCTCGGTAGACCCACCTATTACATTCCCAATATTATTTATGGTAATCTAACAGAACATTGGATCACCATTAATRCATGTTGCGTTAATTTTGACGTAATAGCTGTATAATCAAGATCATCGATATAGTAGAGGATACTAAAGCCATTACGGACCTGATCCTATCTCCTATACCAACCCATGTTACAAAGATCTAAAGAACTCATCTGTACATATACTTGGTTGAAGTTTTAGCAAGTGGTGTACGCTTGACTTGACTGAATGTTTATATCCACTCTCTTTTTAATGGAAATGGGGTTTTCTAGTATCCCTTCAATAGTGGTCTACAACCTCTCACTTTGAATGATTGCTTTAGAAATCATCAAATACATTGAGTGAAATTTTTTGGTCTAATGAGAGTTTTGACTCTTGTACCCAAATTGATCTCTCTACAGCTCTTTACTACCTTAATCTTTTGAATACAGCTCTTTACTACCTTAATCTTCTAAATACAGCTCTTTACTACCTTAGTCTTTTAAATACAGCTCTTTACTACCTTAATCTTTTAAATTCACTTACATATGTAACGTCCTGATGATGTTCTACCTAGGGAGCAAATTCTGATGTTTTGATTTGGATGAAATGGTTGCAGAATGGCACCGAGTGTTCATGTCTGCAGGAGCCGATGAAGTGCGCAAGTGGCCAGTGCAAATACGACACCCTGACTCCAGCAGCGTTGTTGGAGGCACAGGAAGCTCATCTGACATGGGCTTGATGACGGACAGAGGTCTCGGCCTAGCGGGCAGTGGGCCGACCTCACCCAGCCCGTCATCCTCTTCCTTCGGTGGACGTGGGAAGAGTTCTCATTACAGCAAAGCCGGAGCAGATCTAACAAACAGGAGGCAGAACCCAGCAACAAATCAAATGGCCCCATCAGAGGCTACTGTGACTGCATTTAAATGGGTCAGCAGCRTCAGCTTGGTATCTGTGAGCGTCGATCAGAGTCTCCAGATTGTRTCCACCACTGACGGTATGCCATATTTAACAGCTTGCTTACTTTCGCAGTCTCAAGTCTTTTTTTCGTAGTAATTTCTTTACCTATTTTATTTCATGTCTTTTCCCCCTAATATCATTCTTTAGCAGTTGCGAGAACTCACCCTGTCCACTATCAATAACAACCGAAGGAAAGACTTTTAAAAGTCTGACATTTTCTGTGGAGAKTGTATAGGTGCTTAATGTCTGGCCAATACCTGTCTTCGTTCTGTAGCTTTTACTACCTTGCGCTTGAGATGAACTCACTAAATGAATTTGGACTGCTCCTCAAGCATATTTCATCCCTTTCCTTTACTGCAAAGGCCTTTTTCCTTTCTTATTCTTAGACKGTGGACTAAAGGGGAGAAGGCCTTGGATTGACAAAAGCTAAAACCGCCGTGCATGKGTGGAAGTTTAATTGGGTTGCTTCTGAATTATCGAACCAGTACTWYAGTGTGCCAGACATCTCTTAGAGTATCTGTATGTCTTTTGACTCTGTACGAAAGGGGCSGAGTCTTCGCATTGACAATATTTACTTGTGTGGAAATTCGAATAGCCTCTTCCTCAAAAAGAAAGCCAATGCTACAGGAACAGAGCCTCTCTTAGCATAGCTGTGTTTTTTGTTAGTACTGACTAGCATTGATCTTTATTTATTGTGCATKCATGTTTTTTCATGTACTTTTTTTATTGTGCAGGGCCACCAGAAGGAAATTCCTCTTCAGGCCTCTCATGGCCAACCACGTCCACATCCGCGACAAGTGGTGTGGTGAGCATGGGAATCAGCACAGTGAAAACGCTGGCCTCAACAGGAGCCTCCTATCTCGTCGTCCCCAGCCACCCCAACCGGCCACTTACCTCCTCCCCACAAACCCCTCTCTCGGACTCCTCTCCTCTTGCTCAATGCCTGCACCAAAGCGGCCTGGCCTGCCCAGTCTCCACAGCCTTCTCCATCTCGGCCGGCACTACCTCGACAAGCCCAGACTTCGCACAACGAGGCATGAAAGAGGATTGGCCTTCCACTTTGAGCATAGCTCTGGTGGCCCATTACAGTGCGACGGCACGCAGCCCGGTGCCAGAGCCTGGAATTTCCAAAGGGTTCAAGCCCACCGCCGATACTAAGGAACATCAAATGCTGGAAGCTTCGAGAACCTTACAAGCGGTGGCTTCGGATTTGCATGCCTTGTCTTGGCTGAATGTGGGTCTTACTTATGCCCTGAGGAGATCCCCGCTTCCTTTCCATTGCGAGGTCGCTCAGAGACTGCAGCGTTTGCTGAATTTTCTTGGGGCTGAATGTGGACAGGGGGTGGCTGTTGTGTAGATTTTTGGTACATTATTTGGGTAAGGTTTGATGGTGTTGTAGTGCTCTTGGGGGAGTGGTTGTTTTCTAGACTTTCCAGTTCATCAATATTCTTTTTCTCAACTGAGCAGTTGGGTTCTGTATTTTGTTGTACTCCTAGGTTTCAACAAGAGATATGGTTACTTTCAGGTTTACAATTTTTTCAGTTTTTGGTGAAATTGGGGGTGGTATAATTTTTTCAGTTTTTGGTCATGGATGGCCAACAGGATGTTCGAGATTAGGGCTTTTTGCCGTTCAGCTCTTACTGTACTGTTTTAACCCTAAAAGGATGGACCAATGGCCGCGGGGAAAGGCGAGGTGCAAAATGTAGTGCTTGACCGAGGGGAAAAATAGTTCACGCACATGTTTAGCTTTGGAAAAATTGTACAAACCAATACCTGATGCTACCCATTCAAAAATTGTGGAAAGGGATGTGGCATGAAACACTTTCATGTGAAAATCTTTACTATCTTCATAGAATTAGAGCTACCTAAAAATATGGAAGCAATTAAAAACACTAAATTTGATGATTTACATATGTGGTCACTTTCACAAAAAGAACGGATGAAAATTAGTGAGTGTCCACTCACTAGATGAGATTTTGGTCTTCCAGAGGATGCAAAATGTCTGCCTCGTCCTTGAAGGATTAAGTGTTGGTTAACTTTAAGGTTAAATTAACATAACGCTATGTGAGGCTCTGTCCTTGCTTTTTGAGTTAAACTTCCTTGGAGGAGCTTCCTCCATCCTTCAACCAGACCCAAAAAATATGATCAAAAAATAGAATGCAATTAGTAATTCTTACAAAGAGGGGCAATTGAAGATTGAATTTCTTGCTTGACATGACATTTTTGCACAATATGTATCAATATGATCACCCATTTTCAATCACTTTAGCAATTAAACCTACATATAGCATGGGGAAAGTCCAAGAAAAAATTTCCCGGTGTAGAAAAATAGATTTAACCCTTAAACGTTGAGTAGGTCACCGTGGAAATCATGAATTTTGATATTGTGAAAATCTTTGATTTAAAAGTAAGCATTGAAAATCAAAGTATTGTAGAAGATATTCCCTTTTTGCACAAAATTCCGTGGATGAATAGTGGCACTTCTCTCCCACAAAAAAATTGTTGTAAAGATACACTCTCATTCATTGAACAAAAAATGGCCTCAGCGTCATTTAAGGGTTAACCCTTGAGCCCCCCAACGCCTCAAATATGGCCTCTCGAAGTTGAAAGACTTCCTTCTTTGACTATTATAATCTTTTCAACAATACGGTCAAAGGACATGTCCATTTTCCTCTAGCTCTAGACTAGTCTCCACTACCAATCTGTACAGTCAATTTATGTGAGATCTCTTTCTAGAAGATAGTTTGATTGCAATGAATCGAGATGGGTCTAGATTTTAGTAAACATGAGCTAGGCACTCAAGAATTAAGAAGGAATTCACATCTTTCAATACTTTTTCCCTCATAAACAAAATGTCTATTTATTAATTTCTCAATATGGTGTAAGTAATCATTGTGGCTATCAATGGATCATTGTATGCTTTCAATGTACACCTCACAGACAATTTTGTTGCTCGTACATGTCCTATTGTACATAAGTTGTTACCTACACTTGAGTTGATTGGAAATTAMACAACCTATAATAGTAAATATTTGAAAGGAACTAAATAACATTTCATCCATCTCAACTAAATATCCAATTAATTTTCCAAAAATAGGATGTTAAAAATATTCATAAGGGTCAATTTATTCAATATATCAAATATTTAGGGATTTTTGTTCTATTTTTGCTTGGCTTGTAGTTTAATCTCTTTAAAAAAACATGGCATTACATGCAACAAATAGATGTGGATTGCAAAAATTCAAAATGAAAAACAAACTTTCATTARAAATCTCCTTGGTATAAAACCTCATCGAATCAAATAGACCAAACAAATTTGTTAAAAMAAACACATAAAAGCAACTTWAACATTCAAGCCTATATGCTCTATGTGACATATAATGCTTCTGATTAGTTATTTTTAGCTTATTAAATTCATACTTAATTCTATTCATTTGTAATACTTACAAATGAGAGTCAATCTATAGCTTTTACTTCCTTGTTATACAATGAGATCCTCATAGAAACATCTGTTTCTAGGCCTCATCCTACCCCTCAATTACTCTTCATTGAATTTTGATTAAAAACCGTACTCACATAATTATAGTTGGGGTTGTGGAAATTATCATCTTCTTTTGCTAGCCATGTAGGCCAAATCATCCCTAAATTCCATCCCGATATCTAAGAACACTWCCCCTAGTTCTATATTCATCTACCATAAATTACAAATGAATCAATCTATAGTTAGATATTTTATAAAAACAATTSATTGTTCAATTGCCATTCAATTATGGGGCCACCTTTGAGGTGCTAGGTCATATTTTTTTTTGGCCTTTGCAATRMRAGGWTAGKTTAGTYTTTTCTTTTTTACAAAAGGCTCTTGTTTTTTATCCCCTCACATAGAAGCATTCTACAATGTGAAAGATGTTTCCACCTTAAGTTCAAATACAATATGACTTTGTAAAATTGAAGGTCAAAGTTAACAGAGGCAATGGGAACAAAAAGTGCAATTTGCATATAAAAAGAACTAACCCAACAATTATTGAGGCAAATGGAAACACAAGATAATTGGGTATCAAATGAAAGTCTCTCGGAGAAACAATGAACCTAAACCCACTTCATTGTAATTATCTAAGCTTGTGGTCATTGCATGAGTTGGTATCTACTACATTGCCTTTCACTTTTAACCCAAACAATGTCATTTGGTAACATAGAAATTTTAGGCAATTGACTGTGAACACAATTTTCATTTTTTTTCTTTAAGATTTTCACAGATCATATGCCCAAGGAGTAGATTTAAGGCCCAACAATTTTCATGACTGTGGACCATATGATTAAAAAATTATTGTATGATATGTAATTTTCATATTTCTGCAAGCATCCTAGATAGCTCAAAAAATTTCTTAAACTAAACATCATTTTTCTTAAAAAAAAAATTTGAAATTGATTTTCTAGATATATATACAATTTGAAAGCTTTGAATCATTCCATTGATCAATAAAATGAAAGTTGTGAGGAGTTTCAGTTTGCRGAAAATAATTTATAGATTCTCTCCTCTAAAGCAAACTTTGAAATCCCTCAATTTTCAATATTTAAAAAATAAATAAAATCATAGGATGTAGATTGTTCATTACAACATTACGATCACTAGGATTTGCATTTTTCAATTCCATGATCAAATTTCTTAATAGCTTAGTATCTTGAAGCTTATAAAGTTATTCTCTATGTCCTACTTAGAATTTTTTTCCTTTATGTTGGACAATTCCAAATGATCTGAAATTTATCAAGCATGTAGCCAAGTTGACTTGAAGAATGAACCCAAAGAAGCACCACCAAGAATCCAAGATGGACATTTTTTCATACAAATGTAACCTTGTGAAGTCTAGTTGCCCAATATTTTTTGGCGGCCAAAAAAAGGATCCTTATCAATTCAAATGTTAATATCTTGCAATCTACACGGTGGAAATTTTTGAAATTTTTTCCACATATTCTCAAACTAGCGTATCACAAGGTACTACAATCACATGTGTCCAAAAAAACAATTTTATTTCTACAATTTAGTACTTGTGATAGAAATGGGAGTTTTGGAGTATTTTTGGTGAAAACACATTCAAAAGCCTCTAGCACTTAACCCTTTTATTGTCCAAGTCTTTGGCCCTTCACACTTGTCAAGGCATTCAATGTGAATCCATCAATTATTTAAAGTTATTTTCACATAAATATAGAGGATTATTTCACAATTTCCTTAACAGAGAAGATACCAAATCCTTATTTAAATAGGTGGCAATTTAGGGGTTGTCACATTTTTTTCTAAGAATGAGACTTCTATGAAGAATGAAAAGCAATATGGAGCAAAAAAAATGTTCCATTAGGCACCTTTCTCCATGAAGATGTAACACCCCTTTTTCACTATTTGAAGAATGAGAATGCAGGCGGCTTGTTAATTTTTTCCATGGCTTCTCAATCTTCACACCTTTTCTCCACCTCCAAACGAGAAGTAAAAAACTTCTCAATCTTCAAAGAATATATAAAGAATAGGCCCTCAACAATTCAAGCGGAGAGTGCCACATACCCATTCTTTGAAAATTGAGAATGAGGTAGAGTGACAACCCCTTAAGGTAGATTGCTCTTAGAACAACTATATAAGAGTTGATTGCATTTTTAGGGAAGGTGAACTACTTGAAACAATTTTCAGTATATTTTCATAGGAAGAAAAAAGGAATTGGCATCTAATCCAAGTCATTTCATATTTTTTGGGCCTTCGAGGAATTAGTTACAAATTTTTGAAGTTGTAATGTAGTGGTCACTAAAAGCAACCACCTCCTTAAATATACACTCCTTGTACATTGAAGAAAGAAAAATGTACCTCTGCATCATGATCGCTTTTAGAGCATGGGCGCATGGGCACTTTGATGTAGAAACCATGTAATACTCTAAAAGCACTCACAATTAAGGTAGCCCACCCATTCATTACAAGAGAAAGGGGTGTTTTAAGTAAAGTTGTAGAGATAAGATTTTAATCCCTAAAAGCCCAAGGGGTTTGGACAAAACACAAATGTGTTATAAAATATAAATTCTATAACTTTTTTGAAGTTTGCATCAAAGAAATTTATGTGAAGCACAACAAGTAGAAGATATCCATACGGTCAAAATTATAAAATTATTTTCAGATTCTCTTCAAATGAATTTTGAAGATATAGCTTCAAAAATTCACCAAAAATACAATTTCTATCCTTAACACTTGAATTCTTTTTTGATTGGTCAAAATTGTGGTTTCTATTGAATTGTAAGAAAATCCATAAGATCTAGTCATAAAAATTTCAATTCTTTCTTCAAATAGTAAGTTTTTTTGATAAAAATAGTAAGTTTTTCAACACTAGAGAATTCTAAACACATTGTGCTATTTCTCTTATGATTTTTTTTTTACCGTAGTGATCTTAGTTTTCTGGAATAAAATACTGAAAGACAACCCAATATTTTCAGGAATAAAAAAACAAAAAAAATTCAAAAAAAAGTTTTTTCTGCCCGAAAATTCTGCCCGAAGTCGGGCAGCGACCAAAAAATGGCCGTTTGAGCGCTTAGGGGGTTAAGAGCAGTCTACCTCACGTGATTAGATTGCATACAAAAATGTACAATATGTGAGGTAGTTTGAGTATGACCTTACTCCAGGAACAAGCCAGAGCTCCAGGCAAACAAGGACAGACCCTCTCTGGTAGAAGAGTCTTGCTTCAACTAGTGATATCATTTCGCATCTGCACTCACAGCAAAGACACAATTCCTAAAACTGCTACCAATCTGAGTTCCACCAATACCAGTGGGAATTTGATCTAAGTTCTAATAAATAAAAATTTGACGAAACCACGAAACACATCTAAAAATCATGTTGCCGGCTTACCACACCTTGTGCCTGAAATCTTTGACGGCACTAACCATTGCACATCTAATAAGTGCAAGTCCTTCAAGAGTAAAAGGTATTCTCAAATGTAGAATACAGTAGAGAAATTACAAATACTGGAGTTTCTCAATTGTAATCCTAGACTCATGTAAAAAAGAATGGCAAAATTAGCCTACCCCACATAACTCGTAGAGCAGGTACCAAGTTCTAAAAAATATTCATCGACCCGGTCTTGTCATCTCGTGAGATTCCGGCTTACAGCCTTAAGAATCAGCATTACTCCTGTGGCAGCTAATGCCCCTGTTGCAGTCGCAGCAGGTAGGATGTACTTCGTGGTCTCTGTTCTCTTGTCAGCTTCACATTTTGCCAATTCCAACTCTCGGTAAAACTTCGCTTTTCTCGTACTTTCGCTCTTAGCATCCTCCAAGGTTTCCTCAAGTTTTTTAACTTGTGACTGCCACGAGTTCAGCTCATTGAGCTTGTCTCTCTTGTTTTTCAACTCACTGAGTTCAGCAAGTAGTTCCTCACATTGGACATGTGAACTAGAAATAGTATCTTGGAGACTCTTGATACTAGCGTCAGAACTCTTGAGATCAGCCTCCAGCCTCTCGTTCTTAGAAGATAAGGCTGCAAACATTCACCATGGCATAACAACTTAGCAAGTATTTCCTTGTCCTAAGAGTTATCATGATTAAAAACATTAATGAAAAGTCAACTCAAGGATTGTCAATCTCAGCCATAACCTTGGATTACTAATAAAATGATATGAAGTTAGCACTGGTGTAGTGCTGCTATAAGAACATGAAAGCTTATGAATGACAGCAAAATATGATACACTAGAGATGCAGCTGTTTAAAGAACACTATCAAGAGCTCTCTAAACAAATCGTCAGTGACATGATCTCTTGCTTTCAGAGGAAACATCAGTTGCCTATCTTTCCAGTTTGGCAATGCATTTCACACGCAAAAATAAACGTTTGAGCAGAGCAACCAGAAAAGGGATTTACCTTGGGTAGCCTGTGCTGCCTCATCTTTCTGGATCTGCGATTCACTTTCCAACAACTCGACCTTGAACGTTAACTCTCCAATATGCTCAGTTAGTTCCTTAGTATGAGAYTCAAAAATGCCCTTCTCAATGTCGAGTCTATCTGCGGCCTCSGTTGCTTTCGAATTAGCAGCTTCGAGCTCCTCTTGTAGACTTGAGACATGAGTTTCCCGCTCTTGAAACTTTTCGGTAAACTCCCTAGTTTTAGTGTCTAACTTTCCATCAACTTCAACAGCTCTGCTCTGAGTCACGTCCAGTTCATGTTGCAATTGCGAGACTTCATTCTGAAGGCCAGTCACTTTCTCACCGTATTCCTTCGTTCTAGATTCAATTAATGCCGACGCTTCAGAGGATTTTCCATTCGCAAGTTCAAGCTCCTCTTTCAGGGAACAAATAGTGCTTTCCAAGAGCGGCACTTTTCTCATGGTCTCCTCCTCTTGAAGAATTCTATCTCCTTGCTCCTTTTCCAAAGACTTAGAAAGCTCAGATGACTTGTCTTTTGCATTATTAAGCTCCTCGCGCAATTCTGAGACYGTTGTGCTCAGCTCTTTGACTTCAGTCTCAAGGTTCTCGACCTTCGCGTWAGCCATTTCTTTCTCAGAATGTAAATCCGCTGAAGTACCYTCAAGCCGAGCWTTCTCCTGCTTGACTCGTTCAATCTGAAATTCTAACTTCTCAACAGCCTGCGAGTATCACCGCAGGAGTATGTTCAGCTATCATATAGAAAACTCGCCCTGTAGAAATCCATGTACAAACGTGCTAAACTAAACTTAAAATGACGCACAGACAATCCCAATTAGCATTCATAAAAAAAAGAAAAAACTGGAAGAGCAAATCACAARGTCAACGCCACAAAAAAGATTTGCTGAAACCTAAGGTCAGAATAAACACCTCCTTCGATGTTGAGAGATCTACACCAAGTGTTTCAGTGTCTTTCTCAAAAGCAGCTATYTTTTCTTGATCAGCAAAGCGAAGCTTTGTTACTTCCTCCAGCTCTTGACTTGACTTGGAGAGGTCCTCTTCCAATCCCTTCTTCTCAGACAGCAAAGATATCTTCTCTTCCTCAGCAGTGGCCTTCTCCTGAGACAATCTAGAAGCCCTATCCTTCAAAGCCAGAAACTCTTCTTCCGGTATCTGAGAATCAACAAGCGCCTTATTTGCACGTTCAAGAGACTCCACCTCTTTCGTRAGCGCCTTGTTTGTTTCGCCCAAAGTTTGGTTCACCTTCTGAGCATCCTCGAGATCTTTTCTGGAAWTCTTCAGAGCATCCTCCAAACTCCTCTTATCTGAAACRAGAGAATCCTTTTCCTCGGTCAAAGAATCTCTCTCCACATTCAATTTCGAGATACTGCTCTTGGACTTCTCCAATTCCACTTCAAGTCCATGAAATTTCCCAGCTAGTGATTCACCTTCTTTCCTCAAAAAATCGACTTTCTCTTCCGAAACTSCGGCACGGTTCTGAGCTTCCTGTAGCTCATGCCTAATCTCAGTGAGTTCCCGTTGCAAGCTGTCTTTCTCATCGGTAACAACATGCAGTTCYTTCAGAAGTGCAGTTTTTTCTTGAGTAATCTCTTCCACAGTGTCCTTCAACCTCAGGAAATCTTCCTCAGGGACTTGAGTCTTCCGAAACTCTTCACTCTCAGTYAAGAGAGAATTTACCTTCTCCTCTAAGGCATCGATCCTGTCTTTGGCAGCTCGAGCAGTCTTCTCGTCTTCAACAAGGTTCTGCTCTAATGTAGACAGATGATTTTCCCTACCTTCCTTCTCTGAAAGAAGACTCGTTCTCTCCTCCATCAAAGCATAATTCTCCTCACTAAGATTTGAAGCACGTTCTCTCAAAGACACAAACTCATTCTGTTTCGCATCCAACTCTTTCTGTCCTCTCAACAGCGATTCAATCTCATTTTCAAGGGAAACAACCCTCTCGTTTGCAACAGTAGAAGATCTCTCTGCCTCCTCGAGTTCAACCCTGGAATTAGATACTGATTCTTCCAGATGCTTCTTCTCAAAGATAAGGGAATCTCTTTCCTTTGCTAGTGCTTCCTGCTCAGATGTTACGGCGACCCTGTCAACTTCAGCTTCATTAGCCTGCATAAGCTCATGTGAGACACTTAGCTTAGTAATGGAACCTGAAAAAATTAATTTGCTGAGCATCATTCACTCTCCCAATGCATGAGGTACAAGAGTCAATCTTGCAAAATGATAAGCCAAAGCGAATGATTCGCTTACATGAAGAAAGAACGGTTTTACAAAATGGACAAGTTAAATTCAAAAGGAGTCGTGATAACACTGCTACATAGAATTTTAAACCAACTGAAAAACAAAAATCGAACACAAAAAATCAACTGTGTTCTTTGCTTATTTACGAAAAGATGCCTTCTTGAGAAGAAATTTGTGGTGAAGAATCAAGTAAAAGAGTCACTAACCACATTGAGCTGCTTTTCCAGTTGCGCCACCTTCTTCGCAAGATCCTCTTTATCATCTCGAAGAATTTTTACTTAAAAATACATTTCAAATTTAGAAAGTTTGAAGCTCCTATGATCCTGTCTTATTTAGCTCCTTTTACTTGTTGGCACCTGCGCCTATGTTTAGTAAAGTAGGATCATTCCAAAACACCATATTTTCTTGTGCTTTSATCTTCAAGTGCAAATGAAATAGTAATTTTATTAGATTGTTAGGAACTTCAAAAGTATCCATTTCATTTTGTTTCATGATTTTGTAATGCTTACTTAATATTCTACAAATTGTTGAAGTTGAAAGCATAGTATAACTACACCTGCCAACATATTCTTATTAAATGGTCTCCTTTGAAGTGCAAAATTTTCAATTCTCATAGGTTGCCTCAAGAAATTGATCAACTCCCATTGATTTCTATTGGAAAATTCAAGCAAAATTGGTGGACATATWGGTTCTTTTCCAATTGCCTTTTATGTTCCTTCAAACCCTACCAAAGGTGGCATCAAATGGAAGGTGTTGATATTGGCTGAAAGCTCCTACCTTAGTAGAAAGAAGAATTAAAACATTAAGTTTTGGCGAAATAAAGTAGTGCTCCAAGACTTCTTTTCTATTCATTAGATGAGACACGAGGCCTCTAGAGGGCCGTTTCAGGCCTGTTCCCTTACTGTTCTCAATGCATTGATGGAACGGTTGGCTGATGTCAAAAAATAATTACAAAAAATAAAAAAAATAAAAATAAAAATTGGGTCCTGAAATGTAATTTTTTTTTTTTTTTATGTACAAAAAAAATAATCTGACGTGGCAGTCACTTTGCCACGTCAGGCTGCTGCTGCAATGCTGCGGGAATGCAGGAATGCAGCAGAACTCGCAGCCCTCCCTAAGCCTAAAAAAACATGTAATGGCTTTTCTTATGCATGTCTCTTGTAAGGTGTAATAAGAGGTAAGAGTTGGACGTTTTTAGTACGTGTGCATTGAAATGATTTCAACATATCTTATTCAATTAATTGCAATCATATCTTTCCATTGTGACATTGATCACAAAAGTTACAAATTGTAAACCGAGAAACTCAACAAACCATTGCAAGTCTTAGTGTATGCCAACATTTGTGGGGTTATTAGGTTTTGAGCTTTGTGCAATTTTGCATTGCACGCTCTTCTTGGATATAGCAAGATTTTCCGATTAAAGTGCCAACCACCTAAATTTTTGAATACTTGAATTTAAATTGTTGGGTCTATTTGAGGCACAATTTGATAGAAAGGATCTTTGTTAGAGCACTATAGAAGTTAGTTTGGGTGCTTCTAATTTTTTACTTTGGTGGACAATTGTCTAAACTTGTCCCTATTTTGTGTTTGTGTGATTTTGTAATTCTTCATTTTTCATAGTGAATTTGGGGTCTTTGGATCCAAATATGACTTTAAATTTTTCAAATTTGAATATTCTAGTATAAATAATTATTTCTTGAGKTTTTTCCAAAGATAAAAGATGTCAACTTCTAGGATTAGGGTGGAGGTTGAACGAGACATTTAATTTTGGTGATGCGATTTGCTCAAAATTGAGACATAGATTTTTATTGAGTTGAAATATGGACTATCGCACATTAAGAATTAATTAATTAACCTTGAATGGTTCAAGACTATATTTCACCAAAAGCAATTCCAAATTGATGCCTATGAAAAAAATGCATAAGTGCAAAGGGACAAAATGAGAAAAAGAAGAGATTTATTTTAAATCCAATTGCAAGATATTAATTTGCTAAGCCCCATACAGTAGTATGTCTTAGTCTTTCCACCAACTACCTTGTACGGGTAGTTGCAAGAAAGACCTGTCGTTTTTGAGTCAAAATGGCCTTAGTATTGGAGTATTGTGACTTTTGGAATAAAATTTTCAAAAATGAAATAAAATATGGATAATTTGCAAAGCATTCAAAAAATCATGTGTGTGAAAATTCAGACCTAAGAAAATTTATCTCTAAAAGTTATGCACACTCGAAGAGTGATGGAAAATGCCAAGAAAATGGACACTTTAATGTCTGATTTTTAAAAACTAATGRAAAAATTCAAAAACTTCTCTGAAAAATAAACATTTTTCCTCACTTCAAGATGCTTCTTCTCCACCATTTTTGTCTTTGGGAAAAAAAAATTGAGTTTTTTGCACTTGTGCAAAGGTAGTGCACTTTGAGCACATGTGGAGGGTGGACAGATTACGATTTTTAGAAAAATGCGGTCTAACGACACAGAATTCAGAGAGATATGGGCTTTCTGTCAGCACTCTTCATGCAACGCAAAGGAGTTTTAGATGGACTCCCAGACAGTTTACAAAAATTCCCTGACAGAAAATTTGATTTTGGTACACTCAACCCACTCTAATGAACCTGCTTTTAGATGGATATGGGATTCTGTAGGCACTCTCATGCKTGTTCACTACTTGACATATGAAAGTTGCGCAATCTGGAGTGTACGTGGTTGGACAGATTCTTAGGCTAATGTGAAATTAGGCAGGGAATGTGCAATTAGAGAGTGTCATTAGAAAGGGTTGGAGCCAAAAATGCCATTAAACCAACACTATTTGCAAGGCTCTAGACTGCCTTTGGTAGGATTTTCCAGTTAGGACCTGCTGGGCTTACCAGCGTTTCCAGAGATTGGCATGACCTCCCACATGACCCGTGTTTGAGACACTAACTGCCGAGACAAATATGGAAGTTTCCGCTATTTTGGTGCGAACATATCAGATCTAGACGGTTATATGTTAACCCACTTTWACAGAAATGATCAGTTTTCCAGCTTAATGTGAACCTAACCCCACAGGAGCACGTTGAAAAGAGGAGCATTTTCATGGCGTGAAAAGGGRAAGGAAAATGAGGTGTTTACCGGGGCGTATACCTGCTTACTAGGCTTCTTCTCCTTCTTATTGAACCACTTCATGTTCAACGTGGCCGTRCAGACCTCCACCTTGGARTCCGGCGTTTCATCCTCGGCATGCCTCTTGACGGCCGCACTAATCTCGAAATCCTCATTCGCTCTCTTATTRGATTCCACGGCAAACACATGGTCAATATAACTCAGCAACGAGTGCTCCTTCACAGCCAGGGAGCCCACGTTCATGTGGAAGTCCAAGTGTCTCTCCATTTTCCAAGTCTCCATGTCGGCGTACTCCAAGAAATTCGTTTCCGTGTCGAGCAGCACCATGTGCCCTGCGAAGGCGTAGCCATAGCCACTCTGGTGGGAGAGCGCCAAGGCYAGTGCTCGGTGGAGGAGGAAACGCAGCAAAGAAGGCACCCACGTCAAAGCTTGCGTGCTGGCGACCACAAAGGGGAGCTTCTGAGGCTTCACCTTCAAGACTTGAGCAAACAGCATCGCAATGCGTGCCAAGTGCATGATTTCACTCAGAGGTCCCACTCCAAGTCCTGCCCAGATGGTGTAGATGGTGAACGCCACAGGCATGACCTTCGGCACGATGTCGTTCCGAGACACAATGTGAATCAAGTGGCGTTTGTAGCGTTTGTTGATGTACCTGGTGAATCAACATCCAGTCATGTTGGGTTCGTCACAAATATAAGGTCTCCTTACCCAAAAAACAGACATTTTGTTTTTTTGAAACCAGCAATTCTGAAACCCCAATCCAAGGAAAATTATCATATTAGCAAAGGACAGGAAAAGTGAATGCAATTGGTTTGAGGTTTTCCAAAGTCTCTACAAATATACTCCACCTTTTTCAACATTGAGGTCATAGGAACACCTATTATTGACACTATACTACCCTTAGTTGRGTATCCATGCTTCTACTCTCATCTGTTGCTTCAAATAACTCTTCAGCTTTCATTAGTTCCTCCTAAAAACTAGTGTTGAGTTCAAGTAGACGCTTTTGTCACAACAAGTGGTTGTGAAGAACTCTATTGTAACTAGAGGCAAATGAATGGTGTTGCAAAAGGGTAATAGTACCTTAACATTCTAAACCATAGGGTCCCTCCAACATTGTTGAAGCACCAAAGAATAAGGTAAGTGTACCTACTTGTGACCCTGACCATATTACGTCACTATCTACATCCATCTTCTTTTCAAAACCTGAAATCTAGAGTTGTCATTCTTCTCTTATTCATGTAGCACAAATCTCATAAGACAAGAATGACTATCCTAGATTAGGTTTTAAGATGAAGAAGGGTTTAGATAGGGACGCAATAAGGTAGAACCACCCTTAGTTGTGAGTCCATCCTTACTGCGAGTAGAGGAAATGTGGCCACCCCATCTCTAGAAATCACATTCTCCTCCACACCTAGCCTCTTSGTAAGCTTAAGTAGGAAAGAGGCTCCTGGTTTGGGTAAGAATGTTTTAGGCAACAAACAGACGAGAAGCAACAATGAAATGTCCTCGATACTCCTTAATGTTCGTAAAGTCAAATATAGAAAATAAAAAATTCCCTACCAAGGAAACCAATCTGTGGTTAAACCTTGCCAATTGTAACGCCATTTGAGGGCAATTAATAACGAGGAACTAGACAAATGCAATGTATTTTCTATTCAGGGATAAGAGTAARGAAGGCACGTACTTTGCAAGACGGTAGTCTGCGAAGAAGGGACAGCCAAATGTATAGCATTGCACTTGGGCATGACACCACTTCCCCGTTGCCTCAGACTACACTACAAAGGTAATTATAACACTATTTAAAATTCAAATAAAACTTAATCACTAAATAGTCTAGATGTATTAAAGGGTGATTGCAAGAAACACTAATCCTATTTGTCTCAAAACAACCTATTTCAGTGAGTCTTGTGAATTTTGGAATAAAAAAATTTATTTTTAAACAAAATAAAATATGGATAATTTGTAAAGCATTGGAAAAAAGATTTCTCTAGAATTTCAAACCTAGAAAAATTTATATCTAAGGTAGAAACACCCATTACCGCACGTGTACCCAATCTTGTACCATAGACTCACCTAATTGCGTCCATTGGTTGTAGTTAATATGTCTTACAAATACTTGATCATGATTCGTCGACATGTATGAATGACACTTACTGAATTTTGATTTGCTGGCTGCTGATTTTGGCAGTGTTCAGATTTAGGTACACCTATAGGACAGTTTCAGTGGTCTAATGAGCCGGCACTTCAAAAAATCATAGAAATTACATACAATATCCAAAAAATCTATTTTTTTTTTAATATTCATGATTTTCACTCGCTAATACTACAAAAATATTATTCTGAGAAAAAATTGCCTTCAGATATGCTGAATTGCTTAAATGATCGGTTTTGGGTGCTTTCACCTTAAAAGTTATTTACAAAAAAAAACAATAGAAAATACTAAAAAAATGAAAACGTTGTTGTTTGATTTATAGAAAATAGTAAAAGAATTCAAAAAAATAAAACAAGAAAATTCATTTTTAATAACTCAAATATGCTTCCTCTCAACCATTTTCATCTTCACAAAAAAAAATTGTGTTTTTGCGCAAAGGTAAGTGCACTTTGAGCACATGTGGAAGGTAGACACTTAATTATTCCTAGAAAATCTCTTTGAGAGATTGTATAACTCTAGTAAAACTCTTTGAATTCTAATTTTGAGCTTCAAAATTGGATATTTAGGTCAAGAAACAAGACTAAAAAGCCTCCAAAATGACCAAGGTAGACATCCAATCAAAGATTGTTTAAAAATAGTACAACAATTTTGTTAAAACTCAAAAAATCACGCAATGTCTAAAACTACCACATATACTTTCAATTCAAATTTTATGTGAATTCAAAATATGACAGAAAACTTATGAGCCAAAAATCACATGTTTGAGGCCATGGGGACAAAAAATAGGACAAGCGTTTCTTGCAATATCCCTAAATTATGTGAACAATACTAATAAGCAAAATTATCTCAAATATTGAAATGGCATCTATTTTATGTGGACCACACTAAATAGAATGAAAAGTACAATTGTCAACCAAACTTCTACCCACAAAACTAAATTAAGATTGAGATAGTTTATTTTGCACTAAATCAATATCCAACATGAACATTAATTGTCAACTAAATGAAAAATAGAGTTAATAAATCTAAGGTCCTATGATACAAAATTTCATTAAAGGCCATATTCACTATATTGAGACTTTTCACAATTTCATGTTTATTCTTGACTCGAAGATAAACCGCTTTATCTCTTTGCTAGTATTTTTTTATAAATACCTTGTAACACCAACCTTTAGAATTGCATTATAGAATCACTTTTTGAGCATTATTTATTTTTAGTCTCAATTACTATTTTTTTAAACGAATTTTTCAATAACTAGCATTTTGTCTCAAAATTTGCGAAAAGTCTTAATATGACGAATATGGCCTTATTATTAGAATAATTATTTTTAAATATTAAAAGTAGTTAAGGATTTGACAATGAATTTTTTATTCATATTATAACTAGATGATTCTACGATGAATGTACAATGTATCCTCTCAAATGCAAAACAAGTGGTTGTAGCTCTTAATTTTAATCAAAGATAGATAAAAAAAAATTAGGAGTTTTCAATAGATGTAAATTGCCATACTTAAATAAATAAGAGTTCTCTTATTAGAGATGCCCTCTATATGCATTTAGATTTGTACAATAATAGGTTTGAGTTCATTAGATTCAATGAAAAGTTTTATATCTTTTTATTTTTGACCTAGTGTTTTTGAAATTGCCATAAAAATTCACTTTCTCATAATTATAATTTGCAAAATAGATTGTATACTAGACTTATTGTGCTCCATTGTATCAGTTAATATTAGAAACAAAACAATCATCTTTAATCCAAAATTAGGTCTATAGTACATTGCTCAAGAAAAACAATTCAAGACAAATGGAAAAAACAAAAAGGTCTAGTATCATACAATAGAAGAAGTATGAATTTTTATTATGAGATGCTTGTTGGAAAATGAAACTTATCGGAGCATGCTTACTATTGTAAAAATAATATGAATTATTTTATTGGATCTTGTTTGGAAATTGAAAGAGGATTTTAATGTCACTACAAAAATGGGGGCCCTAATCAACATAAAAAAAACTGATTTGTGTTGATTGTGAAAACAATGGAATATTGTGTGTTGATTTGGCAATTCATTTAACATACTCTAAGTAGAATTTTAGATCTCTTTTGGAGTAGTAGAAAAAAAAAATTTAAAACTTTGAACTAAAAAAAGGTGGTAAATCAAACCAAATTTCATTTCCAAAAATTTGTTTGAAATTTCAAGCTTTCAATCAAAGATGTGAACAAATTTAAGAGAGAGTTTGGAAGGGACAACAATTTAGAACTTCCTCTCTCAATTTTATCTGTAACTTTTGATTGGAGGCTCAAATTGTCAAACGAATTTGTATAGATGAAATTTGGTTTGATTTACCACCTTTTTATACTTTCAAGTTTTTTGAATAAAATTATTCTACTAAGCATAAATGAGGTATGAAATTCTACAARAAAYAGAATTCCTAGTTTTGACTTAACTATGAGCGGTTGAGATACTCGTCTTCCTAATGTACATATCCCACATAGTTTGTTCTACCTCCTACCACACCCCTTGCATATAGAGCTTGTCTTCTCACCTCTTCTAACACCAAGATGAGTGACACACTAACACTCTAAAGGTAATTGTCAAATATATAGAGTTCTATCCACGTAGTAGGTTTGTTGATGTGATAGCCTTATCTATGTTKCATTTTTTTACCTATGTGGCAAATTTTTGAATTGAATTTTTTTTACCAAATCATGAAATAAACAAATACAATTTTGTTGATTATTCTTCAAATCAAGACGTCCTTACTATCAAAAAATAGTCAACAAGTAGAATTGCCCATTACCATACAGATTTTCTATCTAAGTACTTTGGAAAAGCTATTTGTCAACTTCCAAATTTTTTTAGAGATAGAAAATTTTGAGAGAAGTCATTTGCATAAATAATGTAAGCAATCTGACAAAAACTGAATTTTCTATAATTTTTCAAAAGTGAACTGTTAAAGCATGAATAGACCCTTTTTAAAGCATGATCAGACTTTCATTAAAGCGTGGAATGATGTGTTCATTTTCCAAGTGTATTGCCATTGTATTGAAAGGGATTTCAAGTTTGTGGTAATGGGTTGGATCAATAATGCAAATGGGAGGGTTTCTTAGGTGTTGGAATGGGATGGATGGCGGTAATAGGCAGTTCTACCTTATATCAATTCATTTTCATATTAACGTGGACACCGTCTTCCTTATATCAATTCATTTTCATATTAACGTGGACACCGTCTTCCTTATATCAACAAACCCATCTCTTTGCGAAGAACTTCATGTCGAGGCTTGCCAAGTGCTTTAGTAAGCACATCCGCTACCATGTACTCTGTGGAAATATACTTCATCTCAATCACATCTTCTTCAACCTTCTCACGAATGAAATGGTGTTGAATGTCGATATGTTTGCTCCGAGAGTGAGGGATTGGATTCTTCACCAAGGCAATGGCGCCTTGATTGTCACACATGATGCGTGTGCTCTTCTCTTGCTCTAATCCAACATCACTCATGAGTTGCCTTAGCCATATGGCTTCCCTTGTGCATTGGCTAATGGCCATGTACTCTGCCTCGGTCGTAGACAAGGCAATGGTGGTTTGTTTCTTGGAGTTCCACGAAATAGCACCGTCTCCAAGAAGAAAAACATACCCCGTTATCGACCTCCTATCAATAGCATCTCCGGCCCAATCTGCATCATAAAAGCCCACCAATGCAAGGCTCTTGCCTCCAAGTACCAATTTCGCATCCAATGTACCTTGAAGGTACCCCATGACCCTCTTTACCGCTGACCAATGCTTTGGGCCACTCTTGGCCATATTTTGGCTCACCACACTCATTGCAAATGTAAGGTCAGGCCTCGTGGCTATCATGGCATACATCAAGCTCCCCACCGCGGCTTTGTATGGCACATTTTGCATTTCTGCCTTCACACCTTCATACTCTTCGTCCGTGAGTTTAGACATCTTCTCCTTCACATCAAGAGGCGTGCCAACCGATTTGCACCCCTCCATGTTGAAGCGCTTCAACACTCCCTTGATGTACTTGCTTTGGCTCATGGTGATGATGCGCAAAGCATGTTGCTTTATAAACTCCACTCTAAGGCAATAGTGTAGTTTTCCGAGGTCGCTCATATCATATTGGATCTTCAACATCGCCTTCACTTCCATCATCTTACTCATGGTGTTGGTCATAATGATTAAGTCATCTACATAAACAATGACAATCACCAAATACGCACTCGTTTGTTTAATGTAGAGATAATGGTCCGCGTGAATCCTTGTGTAGCCTTCTCTTGCAAACAATGCATCCACATCCATATACCATGCTCTTCCCGATTGCCTCAACCCATAGATGGCCTTCTTCAGCTTACACTTCAAGTGCTCGTGGTTCACATGAACAAAGCCCTTTGGTTGATCCATGTAGATCACCTTTTCAAGACTTGGATTGAGAAACGCTTTGACGACATCTATTTGGTGCATCTCCAAGTCTATAGCTGCCCCAATCGCCGCAATGCATCGAATGGTGCAAAACTTGGTCACGGGTGCAAAAGTCTCATTGAAGTCCACCCCCTTCGACTTGAGAATATCCTTTGGCCACCAACCTCACCTAGTAGCGCACAATGTTATCCAATGCATCTCTTTTGATGCAAAGCACCCACTTGCATCCAACACTTGTACGATCATTAGGAAGGGGAGAGAGTTCCCATGTACCTTTGGCTATAAGTAAGGCATACTCTTCTCGCATGGCTTGCTCCCACTTGTTTGCATCCGCGCTCTTCATGGCTTCACCAACGTTGTGTGGATCTCTTGCATATGCCATGTTGGCGTGCTCCATTTGTTTTTTAGGCAAGATGTGGTTCTTCCACCATTCTCCAGGCGGTCTACGCTCCCTCGTAGGGTATCTCGGTTCCTTGGAGGTACCTCCGTCTTCATCTTCACTTGGTGCCGAACTTGGAGATGGAATTGCCTTCTCTTTGGGTGTTGGTGGTGCCTCATCATGCTCCTCCTCTTCCTCCTTGGGCAAAGCTTTCATGTTTGGAGATTTGTCCACATCATGCACATGTTGGTCATTGCTCCCACTTGGACACAGCTCCAGACCATCAGTTATCCCTTGCTTGTCCTCCTCAAAAGTGACGTCTCGACTCTTGATGATCTTCTTGGTCTCCAAACACAGCAACCTATAGGCCTTGGAGCTCTCACAATACCCCAATAAGAAGCACTTGATGCCCTTGACTTCAAGCTTGGAGCGCTTGGGACTCAAATCCAAGGCATAAGCAACGCATCCAAAGATGCGCAAGTGGCTAATGTTGGGCCTTCTTCCACTCCATGCTTCTTGTGGCATCATGGATGCAACCGCATTTGTGGGAGATCTATTGCGTGTGTACGCCGCATTTGCTATGGCCTCCGCCCAAAAGTCATATGTGAAGCCTTGGACATGCAACATGGCACGAGCCATCTCCACAAGTGTGCGGTTTGCTCGCTCCGCCACACCATTTTGTTGTGGAGTGTAAGGGGCTGAAGTTTGGTGTTGAATGCCATGTTCCCTTATAAATGGCTCAAAGGCCTTGGACGTGTACTCCCCTCCATTATCCGATCTCAACACCTTCACCGTATGCCCCAATTCGTTCTCCACAAGTGCCTTCCATGCTTTGAACCTTTCAAATACCTCACTCTTGCACTTGGGGATAAACACCCATATTTTCCTTGAAAAAATCATCAATAAAGGTCAAAAAATGTCTTGCACCACCCATGGAAGTAGTCCTCATAGGACCACAAACATCTGAGTGTACAATCTCCAACACTTTGGCGGCCCTTGTAGCTCCATCGCTTGGAAAGGGTTGCGTTGTTTGCTTGCCTTCAATGCAAGCCTTGCACTTTAAATCACTGGAGTCCTTCTCCACTTGCATGCAACCCACCATGCTTTAGAGGCTCTTCACACTCTTCTCATTGAGGTGGCCCAATCTCTTGTGCCATAGCGCCAAAGAATGTTGGTGGAGTGCTCCTTGCGCCAAACATGCCATATTGGTGTCATTCATCGTTTTGAACCTCAATTGATACAAGTTGTCTTCTCTCGGTGCCATCACAATCATTTCTCCATTGGGTGCACCCAAAACACACCCCTTGTTGTTGAATTGCACCTTCAAATCTTGTGACACCAACTTGCTCACCGAGAGCAAACTGGCATGCAATTTGGGCACATGCAATACATCTTGGATGCGAATTGTCCTCATTTGGCCCTTCACATCCACCTCCACCACGACGCAACCCATGCCAATTGCATCCACCACACCATTGTCACCCAAATACACCTTACGGTTACTAATAGGGTGATAAGTGAAGAATGCTTGCTTATGCGGGGTCATGTGTTGCGTTGCGCCTGAGTCAATAATCTACTTGAACATGTTGGAGTTGTCATATCCATCATCGGCCGCAAACGCAAAGTCATCCTCCACCTCCTTTACATTTGCCTTATTTACACTCTTCTTATTTACACTCTCTTTCTTGAGCAATCTACAAAACCGTGCAAGGTGGCCGGGCTTACCACAATTGTAGCATGTGCGTGTCTCCTTGCGTAGTTGAGAGCTCTCTCTTTGTCCATATCGTGAGTAGAGTGCGGCCCCTCCTTTTTGGGACTCATTCTCCTTCCTCTTGGACACCTCATGCATCAATCTTGCCGTGATGAAGTCAAGAGTCAACTCCGCCATAGGTCTTGTTTCCAATGTTGTGATGAGATACTCATATGAAGGCGGTATGCTCTCTAGCAAAGTCATCACAATATCTCCATCCGTGACGGGCACCTCCAAACACGCGAGTTGATCCGCAAGCGCCTTAATCTTGTTGATGTGGTCGAGCATGTCATCATTCTCTTGCATCTTGCATGTGAAGAACTTGCGTCAAATGAAGAGCATATTGGACAAGCTCTTTATCTCATGAATGTTGCAAAGCACCTTCCATGCTTCTGCGGGTCCCTTGCATGCTCGAATATGTGCAAGTTGCCTATCTACAAGATTGCAAGCAATCACTGAAAAGGCCTTTTTGACCCTCCTCTCATAGGACTTCTTGACTTTGACATTCGCATCGGTTGTGGGGACCTCCTCAGTGCCTTCCACAATCTCCCACAAATCCTTCTCGGCCAAGATCATCTCCATCTTGAACTTCCATAGTCCAAAGTTCTCTCCATTGAACTTGTCAATGACCCTCATGCCATCTCCATCACTATTGGCCATGGTGGATGACTTCCACTCTAAGCCCAAGTGCTCCAAATCTCTCAAATCAGACCCCAAGTGGTCCAAATCTTGAATCAAAATGCTCCAATTGACCCCAAACTTCACTTGCTCCAATAGTGCTCTTCCAACAGTCCAACATACCTTGTAATGAAATCTAATCTTTAATAATAGCAACTCACATGAGTGGGTCCATAACCTATTGAGAAAAGAACACCAAACTAATGTATTCCAATGAAAGGGAATCACAAACAAGTGTAAGAAAAAAGGGGTAGTAAATCCATACTAAAAGTTGTCGTCTTATACTACTCTCCTACCAAGTGCCATGACTAACCATATGGGTTATGTCTTCACCTCTCTATTATCACGCTGCCCCTCTCTATTATCACGCTGCCCCTCTCTACTATCACGCTGCCCCTCTCTACTATCACGTTGTCCTTCTCTATTATCACCATTGCTTTGGCTACAAACAACACCTAACTAAGAGCTTCCAAAAATCATTCAAAATTGAGCAAACTTCTCAAATAGCCATAATTGCACAATATCACAATTTTATTTTCACTTATAGAAAGCAAATGGTAATCAAAATTAGATTAAAAGCTTAAAAGTGGTATATACTGTGTCATTTTAAAAACTGAGATCATAGATAACTATCTACACAAAAAATGCAAGCAAAACTTGTTGTTGTAACTCCCCCCTCTCTTTGGAAGAATCCAGAGCCATTGGTCTTGTCAAAAAAAATCCCCCCTCCAAGACCGCTAATCTCTAATTTGAAAAAAAAAAAATCACCATTGATCACCATTGTGAGAAACAATCTTGAGTGTTACTATGGGATATGGATACAAATATATAAGACAAATATAGATACAAATGCAAATAAAATACTTATATCCTACATATGCCCTAGAAACAAAATACACGGAATATATATGGGAATGACATATATTTCATATGGCTTGCTCGCCAAACTACTTCTAGAAAATACAAGGAGGGATAAGCAAGTCCGACTAAATAAGAATTAATTGCTAATTGAAATCCTCTGATAACCTCTCATTTGTCACTATCCACTCACTATCTACTCAAAAGACAAGGTACTTCGTCATTTATGTATGACATACAAGATAATTATCTAATCTTCGATTGCCTCACTTTGAGATTATGAAAGGTCACATCTTCATTTGAATTTTTTGYATGTGTACTTTAATTTCAATGTCTTTTTATGAACATTGTGTAATAAACACATTATTCTCTRTATTTATTAAAACCTACATTTAGAAACATGGTTAGTTCCTACCATAAGTCCTAAAATACCATCAATTGTCTTCTCATACTTATCTGCCAGAAATTAGCTTCTAAAAAATAGTTCTATACCCTAGGTGGTATATATTTTTTTATATTATAATCGTGTTAGACAAAATGATAAGCATTTATAGAATGAAAAGTTGTAGTAAATATTATGATATCTATACTTCAATCTAAAGTTTGTTATTTGTTCTTACAATAAATTTCTAATAAGTATTTTGTAAGAAAAATGAAAGTAACCACATACACTATTAAAAAAGTTTGTGAAATTATTAAAGGGTTCATCCAAGATTGCCTAAACAATCTAGTTAAGTTTGGATCCCTTATAAGCTACTATCTTTTTAAAGTGATCATAACCAGAACTATATATAATTAATTTTTTTCATAAATAAAATTATGAAAATTGCTTGGATTTAATTCTCAATGGATTTTTAGGGAAGCAACCCATTTCCGATCAGCCCCATTTCCAATCTATAGAGTATAGACTGTTGTCTTTCCATGAAGTTATGGCGTAGTCCCAAGAGTAGTTGTGGCTCATTATAATTGGTTGCAAAGCTCTCAATATTGCAATCAACCCATGGTTGATTTTGCAATTAGTCTATGGTCAAAAAATAAAGGTCTACTTCACCATTATAGGTCAAAGAGAATCTTCCACTAAAAAATTCTTAGCAATTTTGTTTTATGTAATAAAATTTTGGAAAAATATTTAATCCTTCCAAACTCTAATGTTGTACATGGAAAAAATTTCACATTCAAAAACTTACGCTCCAAATATGCATAGTTGCTTATTTGATCAAAAATGGGTTGCCTCCATTAGAAGGAGACTTGGGATGCTTTGTTTCATTTCACACTAGTGTGCCCTGTGCCGTTGCTATAGGCAATGGAAAAGCAAAAGTAATTTTTTAATTTTTGGATTCATAAAAACTTCAAAATTCAATAACTTTTAGGCTTCAGGTCAAAACGCCACGAAACCAAGCCCATGCACCCTTCTTTGCCGAGGGCTTTCCGACGGTACCAAGCACGCCACCGGCAGACACACGGTCTGGGAGATCTCAACGTAACAAACAAAACAAACAACCTGATTTAAAGGATAGATTATCAATAAATGCTAGATAGTGCAATAATAACTAATATACATGGATACAATCTATGGTTTATAACTATTGTTTACCAGTCATCACTAGATTTAGGCTCTAAGTTGTATTAAGTTATATTTACCTATTAAGGSACACCTCCCAATTGCGTTTCCTATCTTTACTTGGCTAAGATTTATGTTTTATTAACAAATGTAGATAGGGATGCAATTGGGAGAGGGCCCATAATGCAAATGATTACCTTTTATAACACTTTGTGACATTATTGGAAGTTTGGACTACCTTAAGGGACTCTAATATGTGATATCATGAATTGTTGACTTCAAGTAATAAACTAATCAATTGTATACCACAACATGTAGAAATAGTATTAGGTTCTCCACCTTATTGTCCAAATGCTCAATTTAAAGATAATAAGCTTATTATAATAATAAGCTTATTTTTGAAAATCTACAATAAATAATTGAAAACCCTTTAGGAAATTTATGTCATTGATTCATGTAGAGCATTGGCTTTTTTCTTGTCATTTATATATTACATGATCTTTCTTCTTCAAAGGTTCCTTGATCAATGAATATTGATTATATTTTGATGAAGTGCACAAACATTCATGGTCCCCGTAGGGATGGTTAAGCACTTAGAGGTTAAAATTGGTATTATCTATTAACCCCTAAGCACCCACCCTAAAAATCCAAATATGAAGCCAAAAAGTAGTTGTTGCCACTTAGGTTGGCCTTGATGATTCAGATAAAAGATTTAAACAGGCTGGTTGTTGAATGTGCAACAAGATTAGCGAGGGTAGCTTGTCTGAAAGTTATGAAAGTTTTGACCGTGTGGTTTAGATATTATAATGGTCAAACTCAAGTTGACTTTGAAAAAACTAGTTGTATGGAGGTGGGTTTGAAACTTTGAAAATTCACCAGAATTCAAACAAGTGGACTCTTGCCCTCAAATTTGGAGAGCAAGTATGTTTAGATGCACAATGACGCCCCATCGAATTACAAATCATTTTGACATCCCGATCATTTCTAATGTAGCCATGAATTCACAAGACCAGAACTTGCGATTGCTTTACRTAGTGCTAACACTTGCCCCTAGTGTACAAGTAGATTTTCATAAATTGCACAAACACTATACAAAAGCCCAAAATCATGGCCCCKACATGCAAGGTACGACTCCCAAACCCTCATTGCCCACTCACTTGTCTTACTTTAGCACCTCCTTTCAAACAGTGTATTTAATTCCCTGTCAGTACAACCACAACTTGGGCTTCATTTGATTCTCAAAAATTTGGGGAGGTCAAATTTGGGGCACTAGGGCGCTTAGGGGTTAAGGTGAAAACACCCTGAGACACCCATGTATTCTTGAGAAGTAGATTTTTGTTGAAAGCGTCCCTCCCAAAGCCATTAAATGGTTCCTATACTTAAATGCAAATGGTTGACAATTGATTCTTTAAATTTTGGAAGTATGAACAAGTTGTGTGATGGTTTCAAAGGTGTAGGGAGATTTCCCTTTGAAAATTCATAGTAGTTACATATCTCATCTAAATTTTTTTTTTCTTCCAAATATGTGATTTTCAATTGCTAGTATCACTAAAAAAAATTCTTTTCCTTGAAAAAGGTGTCTCCAACTATGCTGAATTTTCTTATTTTGTTGGCTTTGGGTGTTTTCAGCTCAGTCCTAACACAAGTGCTAAGTCAAGTTACCTTCCAACCCTCAAGGTGAAACCCATTTCATACAAGTGCTAAGTCAAGTTACCTTCCAACCCACAAGGTGAAACCCATTTCATAGCCGGCCAAAATGGGGCATACGTGGCACTGCGGTGCCTTGGGGACGCCCCCAACAAGAAAACCCCCTGTCCAAGGAGAGACTGGTCCAAGAAGCGCCCAAGGCCCAAGGGGCAGTTGAACTTTCAATACCACCAAGCGGACCAACTCCAAGGCCCAAACCAATCGGACCTTTGAAACAGCCAAAGCTTAGTAAATCGATCATCGTCTTCCTCTGACTGTTGTAACTAAGAAAGAATCGTGAATAGCTTACTCTCTCGTGGCTATGGCCGCACCCTGAATCATCACGATCGCAGGTTCTAGAGCTTTCCCGTCTGCGGCGTATATTGACGAGGCGTCTCTTGGTGACATCCACTTCATCGTTTCTTTCTGGTTGTGGTTGTGGTGGTGGTTGTGGTCTGTGTCTGTGCCTGTGTGTTGTGTGTGCCAGGGTTGCGTTGCGGAGTGCGTGGTTGTGTTGATTCATTCAGTGGTGGTTTTGGTGCATTTCGTGGTGAGCGGTGGTGGATGGTGTGACGGAGGGGAAGAAGGGGGAGGGGGTGTGACGGAGGGGAAGAAGGGGGAGGGGGAGGGCGGGTGGGGGGTGGGGGCGGGGCGGGCATGAGGGATGGGGACGCTGGAGAAATTGGTGGAGGTTTTGCAGCTTCCCGAGGGCTCCTTGGAGTTGCAGGCGCGATTGAAGGAGGCGGAGGTTCAAGAGGGCTTGGGGAAGCTTCGGGGAGTGGTGAGGTTAGGGTTGGATGGCGGGGGGGCGGGAGAGACTTCGAGGCTGCAGTGGAGTCAGCCGCAAGTGGATTGTGGTCTGGCCATCGTGGAAGCTGTGCTGTGCGCTTCGTGTGATTGGATCGCAGGTTGGATTGGATTGTGAATTGGATTTTTTTGTTTTTTCGGGTTGGGATTGGCAATCGATTAGGGATTGATTGGGAGACATGAAATGGCGGTAGTTYGTTGTGAATTTGGTGGTTGGAATTGCGCGGGAGACGTGACGGGGTAGGTCTTTTTGTAATGTGGTGTTGCAGATGGCGGGGACAAAGAAGTGGTGGAGCAGATCTACCGAATTACTATTCAAGTCTGCTTACAGGGGCTTGAATCGAGCGTGTTGAAGGGAAATGGAAGCGCTCAGGAAGCGGGACTGTTGCACCCGGAAGAGACCGACGCACTCAAGTTGCCTGGAAGTGGTGCGACTGTGTACCCTGAGGTGCGAGAATTTTAAAAATGAAGGTTTTTTGATTTCTTGGTTGTGTGTTTTTACGTAATTTTATCGAAAATGGTTTCACTTACAATCTACTGGGCAGTTATCACGGTGCACGGCAGATTGGTAACTGATTTCCTGCCTACACATGTTTTTAGGGTTTCGAAATGGAACTCGGATTAGTCCGAGTATTTGAGGAAAGCTTTGGAAAATTTTAATATTCTCACTTCTCTGGTAGGCTTGGTTAACGCTATTCTTCTGTCAACTGTGGAAGATTTGTAATTCAGATTTTTACTGCAGATTCAACTGAAGCTACTGGCACTCTTGGAGACCGCCATGATTGAAGGAAAGGCAAGGGAGCGTAGTTTGGCTGTGTCACGGTCACTGAGCAATACTAGCGCCGAAGTGCCTTTCTTCGATCATCTTGTCTTAAATGCCACTGGGAATGACCTAATTGGCGTARTCGAAAGAACCCCTGAAGGTAGGGCTATTATTTCCCGATGCCTTCTTGCATAGATGTTAGTTGCTGTTGCTTGGAAACCGAAGTGCCATTCCCAGGACCCTAATACTATCACGTAGTTAGAATCATTGAAGCAATTTTGTTTTGCCACGGGTCTGTTTTTCTGCAATGCAGTTGTTAATAGGAAAAGTTAGGTGGAACGGAAATACAGCATCAGTGGGAAGATTCTGAGATTAAATACATGGGACTATTCGACATTCAGTCGTCATTCATGGAGTTATGGTTGAGTGCGTTCTTAAGGATAGTTTGTGCTRTAGTYCACAACGAGTTTCTGTAAGAAGGTTCACTCTGTCTTTAAATTGTGTGCAGACGAGTCTCTTTCTGGAGACCAGAAGGTGGTGGGCCCGTCACAGAACATACTTGCATTGCTWGCTAGCGAGCAGCTCTTGGCTCATGAATTGAGCAGGGGTTCTCAGGCGGAGCATTCACAAGCCGTGTTCAATAGTAGTACTAGCATGGTTGCTGCTGCACAGCAGTATGCCGTTGGGAAGATTCGATGTATTCCACGCTTGCTTGAGGTGTGTCAGGCATTGCTATTGGTTTGCGGGAAGGTTACCAACGAAGAGGGAGAGAGATTATTGCAGGGCAGGATAGCTCTTGTTTCCAGCATAACGAACCTTCTATTAAGTCTCTCCAGAGAAAAAGTGTCAGGGTTTTTGGACAAGGAAGTCGGTTCACAATTAGTGGAGTGTGTTTCAAGTCTGAGAGATTTTTTCCGTCACAGTTACGATTTGAATAGCTCTGATCCTGAGATGATGCCGGACTCAAATCCAGGATGTTCACTTCCTTCTTTGATAGATAGCTTGCTCCAGCTCTCAGAAGTAAGTTTTTCTGATCAGGTTGTCCTGCGAAATTTTAAGAGTTTTGTCGCGGCATCAATGCTCGACATTTTAGAAGTGAGTAGTTTTAAGCAATACGGTCCTCTCTCTGGGCAGCAATTGCCATTGGCTTTCACTCCACCTGTAATTAGCCATTTGTTAAGTCTTCTTCAGGATGTCCATTCTCACTCGTACGGAGCATTTCACCAGCAATCAAGAGCTTCGGAACTGAGTCGTATCCAAGTTCAGAGTGGAATTTCGACCCCTAATGTGCCGAGCTGTGATCTTCGAAATAAGAATTTCGACTTAAGTCAGGTGATTAGTCCGCAAGAGCAGTTGCAGGTTGTGTTTTCGAGTGACGGTCAGTGGCTGGACAATCTGGTGGCTGTGACAGCCTTGCTTCACGCTCAAGGTCTTAAAGAGGGGTCAGTAATGGAGACAGCTTCATCCGTGCACAGCGAAGAGGATTCTGCAATGGGGTCAATGGATTCTGTTACTGTGGCAAGTGAGGATGATCAGTTATTTGGAGATCTTTTTTCGGAATCTGGAAGACATTCGATCAATTCAGAAGGACTTGCGCCAACTTGTACCTCAGCGAAGAAGTTGGACGCTCTTTACAACACTCCCCTGGAAGTAGCCAATCAGTTACTGATCTTTCTAAGAGATTGTATCTTTTGTCCCGAGTGGCATCGACCAACGTTTGATGTGGCGAGGAAGATGCTGTCGAAGGATCACTTGGATGTTTTCTTACAGATTTTCTTCTCCCAATCCACTTTTATGAACAGCAACGCACTGGGCTTCGATATCGTTGATTCTGAAGATATTGCATCTGATTTAGTGGCTCAATTATATAAGGGATCCTTTGACTTGCTCTACGCCCTCGTGGTCAGGCATGTTTTAAATGATGCTTTGGAGTTGCATCTTGCCACACAGATATTGAGGGGAGGGGATGCTTGCAGTGCCCTTTCGGCGAAGAGCTGCAGTCTATATGGCAAACTGCTTGTTGAGCGGTCAATTCGAAGGGGACCTTCTGTTTCAAACGACCCCTTGGCTTTTGATTTTTGGAAGAATTTTCTGGACTAYATTCTTCTTAGGACGCGGAATGTCAAAGCTGGYGATTTAAACATTTCTAAGGCCTTGCCTTCCTTCTTCCAGATGGAGCTACTCTTTATGGCTTTCCACTCATTAGATATTTCGGGAAGATCTATCATAGTCCGGAGCTTATTGGCCGTCTTCAAGACTCTCCGAAACACCGAAAGGCATCTTCCTCCTGGTATACCCTTTTTGATATGGTCACTGCTAGTTTCAAGGTTGGTGTTGGCATTGCGTTATTTAGTACTCCATTTTGACTCCTTTCCTCGGTGGTTGCTGTTGCATTTGCGACGGAAGCTGCAAAATAACCTTTCAGAGACGAGTTCGAATGCCACTGTAGATGATAATCCTCAACAGTCGTGGGCTGGTCTGGTTGCGCACAATATTCTAGAGGAGTATGGTTCTGGGGAGGAGCGTGTTATGGATGACTCATGTATCCAGCARCTGGTTGATATAAATGGGGCTACGAGTGTCAATGAGTTTCGGGATATAGATTTGGACTTGAACGAGATCAGCCAAGCACTTAGCGATGTTTTGGGTATCTGGAAGGGCAGGTCCTTCAAAATTTTGGAAGAGTTGCTGATAGAAAGGTATGTCTATGTAATGGGCTGGAATACAATATGCTGGTTGAGTCCTTTTTTGAAGCCTATTCCACTGGTGGAGTTGAACGTGGACCCTGCAGGCTCAGATTTTTTCCTGAGTGTTAGCAAAAGTCTGCATGCTGCAGAAGGTGGWATCGCGAGTATCGAATCAGATCAGTGGATGGGATTTATGACTCGCAACCTGCATATTGTTCAGGCTCAGCTCTGTGAAGGTCGGGTTAAATATTTATCATGGGATTTCTTGAGGCAGGGTTCTTCTTTGACCGTGCTACTTTCAATGCTGCAAGCGAAAGGAACAGTTATTGCAGGCAGGAACGGTCATTTAGGCGACCTCTTGCAAACCTTGTCTACGTTACTGGGATGGTGCGTGAACGTGGTACGAAATGCGGTGTCCCTTATTCTGCTAGAGCACCAATCATGCAAGGTTTCCATGGTCTCTATTGATTTACTGTTGCAAGGTGGGTTGCTGAGGAGTAAGCAACAAGACCTTCTAGTGGCTATGGGTGTCAATGTTTCCACCTTGCATTCACTTCTTAGATGGGTTGCTGAGAGTACATGGCTGTGTGAGCCCGTGGCTTTGTCATTAGGGTTCAATATGGAGAAATTTAAGGATTTGAACACCATTTTGGCTCCCGCYTTATGTCATGGTTTCCCTTTATCATCTCGGCCAGGCAGTGCTGCTGTGCTGTCGGCGATGGTGTCTATACAGGAGATCATGGGCTCGCTCCAATCACTTCTTCATTCTCGGGGTAAAGACGAAGGAATTGAAGTGAAAGGATTACAGGACGGCGTCCTGGATGAACTGTTGGACACCCTTTTGGAAATGAAACTGGACAGCACTTTTGGAAACATGCAATCAAAATGTGCTGAGCTACTGGATGTTTTAATTCCATCCAAGGAAGAGCAAGCCTTGTGCAGTGACTTGAATGAACTAAAGCATGCACAGAAACTCTTACTGCTCCTCTGCAAAAAGAGAGATGAAGTTGATGAGACAGTTTGGGAGGCTCTTGTTTTGCATGTACTCGAAGTYCACAACAGCATTTGCAGCGATCCTTCCAGAGTTGAAGCGCTTTTACTTTACTATTCCAAGTCTCCAACGGTTGGCGTGGAGGAGAAGAAGGTGGAGTTATCTCGCAACTGCAGTGCTCTTGTGGGCTCAGGCGATATTTCGCTTCTTATAGAGGCTTTGAATGGCTGTTCCACGGAAATTGTTAATATTAAGTCCCTACAACTTCTTGTTGTTCTACTTGGATATGACCTCAGGTGTAAGACAGATCTGCAGCAAAAGTTTTTGCAGATGGACACAGTCAGTGTAGCTGGGTGGCTAGAGGAACGGTTTCTCGGCTGGATTGAGGATGGTGCTGAGGGCAAGTCAGTGAAACGGGCAGCGCCTTCTGGTGTCAGAGATCTGGCTTCTAGTTTTGTACAATCATTGGTGATTATTTCACCGGAGGTRCAAGGGCATCTGCTTCATTCTCATTTGCTCACAGCGATGTTGATGAATCTTGAAACGGCGTTTGTGACTTTTGATGTTGTGGCTGCAAAGTCATATTTTGGATTGATGGTGCAACTGGCCCAAGGCGACTCATCCTCTGTAAAGCGGCTGCTGCGGACGGTGGTAGAGCTTGTCGGGAAGTTGCCTGTAAATACTCACGTAGAAGGACTGAAGTCTATAGTTGCTTTTCTGAACTCTATCTTGACCGTTTGTGGTGCTAACAAGTCGGAATTGCTCAGTGAGCATGGAGGGGGCAAAGACAATTATAACAATTTAGTTTTTTCGGGTGTAAAAATGAAAGAGTCATTGTTTCAGAAAAGTTCTGAGCAATTGCCGCCAACTGCTCTAGAGCCAGGAGTGGGAGGTGGTGATTGTGATGCAATGTCAGTTGACGAGGATGAAGATGACGCAACTTCAGATGGTGAAATCGCAAGTATGGACCGCGACGATGACGAAACTGGCAGCACAAGTGAACGGACATTAGCTTCCCGTGTATGCACTTTCACCTCGAGTGGTAGCAATTTCATGGAGCAGCATTGGTACTTCTGTTACACCTGTGATTTGACTGTCTCCAAGGGATGCTGCTCTGTGTGCGCGAGGGTTTGTCATAGGGGGCACAAGGTTGTGTACTCTCGACTCAGCCGGTTCTTCTGTGACTGTGGGGCTGGAGGCGTGAGAGGCAGCAGCTGTCTCTGCTTGAAACCTAGAAAGTACGTTTCGTCCTCAAACGCTATTTCGTCAACTGGAACTAGCAATGCAKAAAAGTTCTTACCGTTAAGTACGCATAGAAGCCAACTTCCTCCATCAGATAGTGATTCTGAAGTTGAAGATGAGGACCATGTGGTTGGTGACGATGCTTTCAAGATTTCAGTTGCGGAAGGCGAGGAGGAAGAMCTTTTAGCTTTGCTGACAGAGTTGGATGTTGAAGGTCAGGTGCTATCCTTGTGCAAGAGGTTGTTGGGTGATCTAAATTTGGATCACATGTTGACAAGCAAGAATGACGAGAAGGTTGCATTACTCGAAGACAGGGTCTTAAATCTYAAGACTGATCTTCTTCAGCTGAAGAGGGCTTATAAGAGCGGATCATTGGATATGAAAATTAAAACCGAGTATCCGAATGCTCGGGAACTCAAGTCCCATTTGGCTAGTGGTCTGCTTGTGAAGTCATTGCTGACAATCAGCAGCCGAGGCAGGTTAGCGGCTGGAGAAGGAGACAAAGTAACCATTTTTGATGTTGGACAGCTTATTGGYCAACCAACTGCGATTCCCGTTACTGTTGATAAGACAACTGTTAAGCCTCTCTCTAAGAATGTGGTACGCTTTGAAGTTGTGCAGCTTGCATTTAACGCTGCAAATGAAAGTTACTTAGCAGTTGCGGGATATGACGACTGCCAGGTTTTCACTGTCAACCCTCGAGGAGAAGTAACTGATCGCTTGGCTGTGGAGCTTGCTCTACAAGATTCMTACATACGCCGAATTGCCTGGGTTCCTGGTTCGCAAGTTGAACTTATGGTCGTTACTAATAGATTTGTGAAAATATATGATCTATCTCAGGACAAGATAAGCCCAACTCATTATTTCACCGTTCTGGAGGATTCCATAGCAGATGCTTGTCTCATTTCTACAGGTCAACGGCAGCTAATTGCTCTGGTTCTTTCTCAGCAGGGCATCTTGTATAGTCAGCAAGTTGCTGGTGGTGAAACCGGGGCCCGTATTTTGACTGAGAATATCCAAATTCCCGGAGGTCATAAGCCCTTGAAAGGGGTATCGTTGCATTATTCTGCGGCTTTCAAACTACTTTTCTTGTCGTACAGTGACAACCTGACTTTACTTGCACGGATGAATCCTGGTTTTACTGGCATTTCCGAGGTGGCTAGTGTAGCAGAGGAGCAAGATGGCAAACTTAGACCTTCAGGATTGCATCATTGGAAGGAGATGTTTGAGGGTAGTGGCYTATTTATGTGCTTGTCGAGTCAAAGATCCAACACATCTGTTGCTGTTAGAATCGGAGCCAGTGAGACATACTCCCAACTTTTAAGAATTACGGGTAATGCATCATCTTTGCGGATTGATGGCATTGCGTCATATCGACCTATGAGCAAAGAAAGAAACAGTGTGTTGGTGCTTCACGACGATGGGAGTCTACAAGTGTTCTCGTACGTTTCAGTACTTTCGGAATCGGGTAGTGGCTTGCCTGGTGTTGAAAGCCACAAACAGACTGGAAGCTTAGAGGCTGATCAAGTGAAGAAACTTGGAGCTGCGCTCTTGGGCAGTCGAGCCAATTATGGTGGTGCCGCCCCTGTCTTCCCCCTGGACTTTTTTGAAAAGACAACCTGCATTACAGCAGACGTTAAGTTGGGTGGAGACATACTTCGAAACAGTGATTCCGAAGGTGTAAAGTTGTGTCTGCAAGCTGAAGAGGGGTTTTTAGAAGGCCCCAGTGTATCTGGGTTCAAGGTATATAACTGGACTGCAACTGYTTTTGTGAGAAACAACGAGTACTTTGAATAGTTTCTGCATTTGGAATCGCTTTTCCATGTTKTTAGGTGCCTTTGACTTAATAACTGTCTTTAATTTTTGTTCATGCAGATTCTTGTATTCAACTCGAACCCAGACCTTGTTATGGTGGGTTGCCGAGTGCATGTTGGTAACACTTCTGCGAGCCATATTCCGTCAGAATTTCGTGTATTTCARAGATCTATAAGACTTGAGGAAGGAGTTCGTTGCTGGTATGATATCCCATTTACCAATGCGGAAGCTTTGCTGGCTGACGAAGAGTTCACTATCATCATCGGGCCCACTTTTAGTGGATCGTCCCTTCCAAGAATAGATTGCTTGGAGATCTATGGGCGTTCTAAGGATGATTTTGGTTGGAAGGAGAAGTTAGATGCTGTCTTGGACTTAGAATCTCCAGGGCTTGCAGGGTCAACTTTTACCCAGTCTGGCGCAGGTAGGACAAAACATAAGTTAATGCAGAATGCATCTCCATCGGAACAACTATTCTCTGATAGTCTTCTTCTCCTTCAGAGTTACTATTTGTCGTCTCGCGTTCAATTCTTGGCAGACTCCAYACCTAACAGACTCGAGAACAGTCGGAATATTTGTTTGCCGGTTYTGGAAGCCGTTTTTGAAAATGACAGGCAGCCTTTGCCGCAGTCATCAGCCAGACATGTTTTGCGAGCTTTGTATCCTGTTAAAGATGCTTACAATCAGGTTTGCCCTCCAATCTTGAGCCTTGGTGTATGTAGTCCTTTCTTTTGTTCTTACCACTTCAGAGATGATCAGAAGCATATTTTAAAGATTCCGATCTGGTATGCATATTGTCTGGTTCCAGGTCAGTCACGTGGTCATTCTGTTCATCGTGGGTCATACTTTCAATCTGTCCAAAAAGATTGTGGAACAAACTTCATGACCTGTGGACRTGCATAATAAATCCTGAACAATTTATCTGCATCTGAAGTAGTAAGATTAAGTTCCTGGTGGTTGTTGCTTCATATTTACAGGCAAAGGATTACATGCGCTTGTCTGCGGTTACTCGAAGCTGCCCGCTCCTGATATCGCGGGTAGCTGTTGGAGGATCTGCGACATCGTGGGCGGTTCAGGAGTTCTCAGCTCAAATGCGTGCTGTTTGTAAAATCGCAGTGCATCGTCAATCAAACCTGGCCAGTTTTTTGTCCCAACATGGTATATCTGCCTCAAGTGGTTGCATCTGATTTCTGAGTTTGTTATTCGTATATGAAACCTTATCTTCTAGTTACCGGATATGTTTTCTATCGAGCTGAAGTAATACTTCTTTCATCACCAGTGTTGTGATRATTGGAGATACTGAGAGTGTTTGAACCTGGAGATCTATTTATGTTGCTTGGCAAAATTATCTGATTTGACCCTTACTGAGTTTACAKTCTTGCTCTTACACTTGTGTCATGCACGATCAGGAACATCAGTAGTGGAAGATCTCGTCAAGGTACTCTGGGAGATATTGACAAGAGAGCAGCTGGATGCGCAATCTATYAACAACCTTGTGATATCGATGGTAGATATCATATATGGATATGCGGAGTGTCTCTCCTTGCAGCAGGTTCATGACACCGGGGATCCTCAGAGAGTCGTGGCTCCAGCAGTCTCTCTCCTTCGGAAACTCTTATTTGCACCATATGAACCCGTGCGAACCTCTTGCAGGTTTGTCSTAGATATTTATATATTTTGTACATCTTTTTCACTTTATATAAATAGRAGTTCTCCGACTGTTGTATGATTAATGTGAAGGTTTATCCTTGGGCTGATTCCCCCTCTTGTTACCTTGTTTTTTCAATTGTCGTTTTATCTCTACTAAACTTCGAGCGTGGATGTTAACTTTTGCTCTTACAGCTTGGCGATGTCAGCGAGACTGTTGCAAGTTCCACTTCCAAAACAGACCATGTTGGCTATGGATGAYGTAGCTGAAAGTCAGAGGCCTCCATCAATACCTCCAGAAGTTGGTAGTGGTAATGCTGGGGCTGGACAGGTTATGATGGATGAGGATACTAGCACTGCTTCGGTGCAATATTGTTGTGATGGATGTTCGACTGTCCCCATATTGAGGAGGCGCTGGCACTGCAATGTGTGTCCTGATTTTGACCTATGTGAGAGTTGCTATGAGGTCATGGATGCCGACCAACTTCCTCCTCCTCACAGCAGGGAACATCCCATGTCTGTCATCCCTATTGAGGTAGACTTGACCAGTGGGGAAGGAAACGAATTRCAGTTTTCGTCTATAGATGAAATGAGCGATGAGAGCTTGCTCCAGATGGCTACGGAACTCAGCTTACAGGCAAGCGCCGCTCCACCAATAGAAACCAGCGACAACAGCGATGTCATCCATCCMGTGTTGGTCGAGGAGCCGAAGAGTGTGGAGATCTCGGCATCCAAAAGTGCTGTGAATTCATTGATTTTGCAGCAACTTATTTCCGACATCAAAGGTTGGATGCACACATGCTCTGGTGCACAAGCAGTCCCAGTTATGCAGTTGTTTTACAGATTGGCTTCTGCAGCGTCGGGTCCACTTGTTGATAGATCACCTAACGGAGGGGATCTAGACTTGGAGCTGTTTATCAAACTAATGCTGCAGGAGYTGGACCTCAGCAGACCTYTGCAASTAAAAACMCGGTCTAATTTGGGAGAAATTTGCATTCTTRTTTTCATGTTTTTYACCTTTGTTTTGMGGAACTGGCATCAACCAGGTTCTGAGCACTCACAAATAAGGTCCAGCACTACAAGCCAGGGTCCGTCTGTTACTGCCAACAGCAACGCTTCATCGTCAGCACGTCCCTTGGACTTGCTAGTTGGATCCGAGGGGAATTCCCATGTGGTGAGAGCTTGTGCAGCATTGCGGCAGCAGCCTTTACTCGCTTACYTGCACAACATAATCCAGCAGTTGATGCAGTTCTTCAAGGCGTCTTTGAGAGGTGTTGATGTGAGCGCCCCCAGCCCAACCACCGCAGCTTGTGGGGCACTCCTGACAGTAAGACGAGAGTTTGCAGCAGGGAGCTTCACCCCATTTTTCTCCGATTCGTATGCCAAGGCTCACAGGGGAGATTTGTTTGGTGACTACCACAAATTGCTTGTGGAGAGTGCTTTTAGGCTTACTTACAGCCTTGTGCACCCGGAGAAGCCGGAAAAGGTGGGAGACAAAGATCAACCAGTGTATAGGAGTTCGATTAGCACAGATTTGAAACTGGAGGGTTGGCAAGAAGTTTTATGCAGCTACATCAACAATCCCCACACGACTTTCATTAGAAAGTATGCCAGGAGACTTCTACTGCATTTTTGCAGTACGAAAGGGCATTATTACAATGTTCGAGATGCGTGGCAGCTCAACCGAGAAGTGAAGAAGTTGTATAAGCTTTCTCAGAAGTCGGGGGGATTCCAAGCCCCCTTGCCGTATGAAATGAGCGTAAAATTGGTGAAATGCTTGTCTATTATCGTCGAAGTTGCAGCAGCACGGCCGCGCAATTGGCAGAAGCATTGCTCCAGACATATTGATGTGATCCAGTTTCTCCTGAAAGGTGTATTTTCGTTTGGAGAGGAGTCGGTGGTGCAAACTTTGAAGCTTTTGATGCTCGTGTTCTATACAGGTAATGGTCTCTGATCATGTCTCTGGAAACTGTCGTTCAGTTTTTGTCATCTTTRACCTTATATATTTGGGAATGCTTTCAGTTATTKCATCTGCATTGTTCTTATGCAGTCTACCCTTTTTTGTACAGGCAAGGAAGGAGGAAGTTCAGGGAAGGGATCTTCYGAACAASCTGAGGCTAGCAATTGCAACACGTCYGCTCCAACTCGATCTGGAACACCCACAACGGAGGGGAAGAAGAAAAAGCAGAGGAGTGGTAGCGACGAAACAAACGGACATGATAAAGTTCACATGGATATGAGCATGGCAGTTGAGCAGTTTGCCCTGGACGATGGGAAAGTGTTGAAGAATTTCATTGACTTGTTTCTGCTCGAGTGGAATGCTACGTCAGTTCGGTTTGAGGCCAAAGCTGTGCTTCATGGTACTTGGAACCATGGGAAGCAGCCCTTCCGGGTCCTTCTACTGACATGTTTGCTGGACAAGGTGCCTGTATTGCCATCATATGGGCATAATATTGTAGATTACACTGACTTGTTGACCTGGCTTCTTGCGAAAGGCGATTCAGAGAACGATACCAAGACAAACTCAGATGAAGCAAGCATAGTTCAAACTTGCTTGACCGGGGATGTGGTGAAGCGCATATTTGGAGCTTTATGCGCTCAAAACGAGCTTCTCGCCAATCATCCGAACTCCCGTATTTATAACACATTAACAAGCCTTGTGGAATTCGACGGATATTATTTGGAGAGCGAGCCCTGTTTGGCATGCAGCAGTCCCGAAGTGCCRTACACGCGTATGAAGCTGGATAGTCTTAAGGCAGAAACCAAGTTTACAGATAACCGGATAYTGGTGAAGTGTGTTGGGAGTCATACTATCCAGAGTGTGATGATGAACGTACATGATGCACGTCGCTCAAAGTCGGTGAAAATTTTGAATTTGTATTACAACAATCGGGCTGTTGCAGACCTTTCTGAGCTGAAAAATAATTGGTCCTCGTGGAAGCGGGCACGGAGCTGCCACCTTGCTTTTAATCAGACGGAATTGAAGGTRGAATTTTCAATTCCCATTACAGCCTGCAACTTCATGATCGAGCTGGACACATTTTATGAGAATCTTCAAGCAGCTTCGCTGGAATCGTTACAGTGCCCTCGTTGCAGTCGCTATGTCACTGACAAGCATGGTATTTGTGGTAATTGCCATGAAAATGCGTACCAGTGTCGGCAATGCCGGAACATTAACTACGAAAACCTCGATTCGTTCCTCTGCAATGAATGTGGCTATAGCAAGTATGGGCGATTTGAGTTCAATTTTATGGCTAAACCCAGCTTCACGTTYGACCCAATGGAAAATGACGAGGATATGAAGAAGGGGCTGGCAGCTATTGAATCGGAATCAGAGAATGCTCATAGAAAGTACCAACAATTACTYGGATTCAAGAAGCCTTTGCTGAAGCTCGTGTCAAGCATTGGAGAGACTGAGACTGACAGCCAACAAAAGGACTCAGTTCAACAGATGATAGTATCTCTGCCTGGRTCTTCCTCTTTCAAGATCAACAGAAAGATTGCCATACTTGGGGTGTTGTATGCTGAAAAGTGTAAGATGGCGTTTGATTCTGTAAGCAAAAGTGTACAGACGCTGCAAGGCCTACGTCGAGTACTAATGGCTTACTTGGAGCGCAAGAGGKCTTCTAATTCTGTGGCAGTCCATATGGCCCCCCGTCCCATGAATCGATGTTTTGGTTGTGCGAACACATTTGTTGGGCAATGCTTGGAGTGGTTACAAGTTCTTTCCAAGCAGGCTATAATCCGAGAACAGTTGGTAGGTGCTGGCATTCTAAGGGAGCTTTTTGAAAACAACATTCATCAGGGTCCCAAAACCGCCCGCATCCAGGCCCGAGCAGTGCTTTGTGCTTTCACTGAAGGCGACTCTGCAGCTGTTTCTGAACTCAACCATCTTATTATAGAGAAAACATTCTATTGCTTGGACCATCACCGTTCTATGGACATCTCTTCATGTGTACGGGATGAACTCCAGTTGCTGTCTGAGACAACCTCTCTGAGTGATGATTTTTGGGAAGCGCGTTTGCGGGTTGTTTTTCAGATTTTATTTCGCTCCATTCAGGTGAGTTTGCACCGCAGTGAAAGAATTCAGCACTCTCAGTGAGGATTAGTTATGCGTTACGTCTCAACTTGGTTTGTGAAGTAGAAGATGAAGTATAAACTTGCWTTTTCTTTCCTTTGAGGGAATTTTTTGATTAATGCTAAGTTAGGCGATAGATCTGTTTTTTAATATTGKATTTATCATTGTTATTCTCAAGAAACATATAGTTCCGTGGTGTTATCATCTGACATTGAAGTTACTAATTGCTTCTAAWTTCTATAGGTTGGCGCACGTCATCCAATGATAGCAGAGCACATCATTCTTCCGTGCCTGCGCATTGTGGTACAAGCCTGCACACCACCAAAGCCTGAAAGCAGTTCAGGGAACGATTCTGGTACAGTTGTTCCATCAATTACCAAGACACGCTCAGAGGAGATTTTGAAATTTGGATATTCTGGAGCCAATGGGACTAGAAAGTCCAATACATCTGGTCTCTCGGAGGAGTCAAATCAGGACTTGGAAGGCCAAGACACTCCTCTTGTGAATTATTCYGAATGGAGAAATGGTGCTGCATATCTAGACTTTGTAAGACGACAGATTATGATGTCTCAGACCCTCAAAAGCGTGGTGCAACAAAAACTTCGTAAAGATCCAAAGCATGGGGACTATCTTGCACTTAAGTACACACTCATGTGGCGACGAAAGGCSTGCAAGGTGTCAGTTACGGATGAATTGGCAGCCTTTGAAGAAAGCTCTTGGGTGCAAGAGCTGGTGCTTAGTGCATGTTCCCAGGCCTTGCGCTTGGAAATGTGTGGGCTTATTGAGGTTTTATGTGCTCAAAGCTCAGTTCGCCGATCACGGTTTCTGAATCTGCTGATGAATCTGTTACCAGCAACSCGTGCTGCTGGAGAGAGTGCAGCTGATTACTTTGAGCTTCTATTCAAGATGGTGGAACCTGAAGATTCTCGCCTGTATCTGACGGTGCGTGGTTTTCTGCACACCACATGTGCCTTGATTACYGATGAAGTAAGCAGAATTGAGGCTCAAGAAAGGAGCTCGCATACAGATATTTCGCAGGGATACATTCTTCACAAGCTCATCGAGCTCCTCAGCAAGTTCCTGCAATTGCCCAACATCCGAGCCAAGTAAGACATCGTCCGGGGCTCATATCTTTCATAAATAGTTTCTTTCTTGCTGTCACCAAACGTTATTCACATTAAAAAATTTGAAGTCAACAGAAGCTACTGTAGTACTCACTTACAATATGGTCTGCATTCTATACTATACGTTGTTTTAGTAAGTTGTCTTGTACAGTATGTATTTGAAGAGTACGGTGATTTACATGTTTTGATTGTATTAATACAGGTTTATGAAGGAGGAATTGCTTGCTCAAATATTGGAGGCACTCCTGGCAATTAGGGGGTTAGTAGTACAGAAGACCAAGCTTATTGGTGACTGTGGGCGGCTTTTACGGGAGCTGCTTGACAGTCTCCTTCAAGAAAGCTACGAAAACAAGCGTCACTTTATCCGTGCCTGTGTTTCTGGCCTAAGTCGAGACAGGAACGGCCGCTCTCCAGTGGTAATACTTCTTGGAGGAGATGCGTTAAAAATCTCACAGTTTCTTTCATTTCCTTGGCAAACTAAATTTGAAATGTTATTTTTCTTGTGATTTTCTTTCTCGGTGATCTTCATTTTATTACTGCGGATGTCAGCTAATTTAGATWTCTTCTTTTGTCTGCAGTTTATWCTGGAGCAGCTGTGTAATATTATTTGTCCGACAAAACCTGAGCCAGCATATATGATGGTTCTGAATAAGGCGCACACTCAAGAGGAATTTATTCGAGGGTCCATGACAAAAAATCCATACTCCAGTCTTGAGATTGGGCCTCTCATGCGTGATGTCAAAAACAAAATCTGTCGTCAACTGGAGCTCCTTGGACTTGTAGAGGATGATTATGGCATGGAGCTTCTGGTAGCCGGGAACATCATTGCCCTGGATTTGAGTGTGGCACAGGTACTTTCAAGGATGTATACGGTCGTTAGGTGCTGCTGTATAGCGTTTTTCAGGTCTCACATAGTAGTATTTTTCGTGGGGTGTCTGTTAGCCTGTGAGTGGAGCTTACTGTTTGTGTATACTTCTTTTTAAAATCTTTCCATACTGCTTCTTATCAGACCTTTGAATCTAGAGTTGACGACAGACTTTGATTAATTAATCAAAGTCTCTTATGCGTATCTGATTCTTCTATTTACTGTTRGTGGATCTGACAAGCGCTGTAACCTCCTGAATTGAACTTAAATGTTGCTCGGTGWAGGTATATGAGCAAGTGTGGAAAAAGGCTCACAGTCAATCGGCTAGCTCCACGGTTGGTACAAGTTTGCTGAGCTCAGCTACRGCTCCAGGAAGAGAGTGTCCACCGATGACTGTTACTTACCGGCTGCAGGTACGTCAGGCTTTGTACTTCAGTTTGTTTGTTTTCGTCTCTCTACTGGTTTTCAGTGGTTCTAGATGTAGTTGTATCCCATGTATTGGTTTCAGTAACACAGACCTTGTATAGACCAAATTTGATACCTTATTGATATCAGTATTTCCAATATTCAGGGATTGGACGGAGAAGCAACAGAGCCGATGATCAAAGAACTTGAGGATGATCGCGAAGAAGCCCAGGATCCAGAAGTGGAGTTTGCGATCGCTGGAGTAATGCAAGAGTGTGGAGGTTTAGAGATCGTTGTTAACATGGTTCAGGTACTTGATTACCTCTCTTAGAGGGTTGACAGCCCTTTCCAGTGTGTACATGTTTGAGTGATGACTTCTGGTTTCTGAGATTCACCAAGCGACTCCTATTCATGGTGTTATACATCCTTTTGTTTGTTAGACGTCCTCATCCTCTTCTACGGTGTACTGCTTGTTTGCTAACGTGGTTTTACAAACTTATCCGTCATTTGAAATGATAATGCATGCTTGGGTTTTGAGGAAATAATTGTGTTGTTKCTCATCTCTTTCTTGTTGTTTCGTTGGCCATGCAGCAACTTAGTGATGCTGAAATCAAATCTGGGCAAGAGGAGCTTACGCTTGTACTGAAGTTGCTCATGTACTGCTGTAAGATTCGTGCCAACAGACAGGCACTACTTCGATTAGGGGCGTTAGCTGTGCTCTTAGAGACTGCCCGACGAGCSTTTTCAACCGATGCAGTGGAGCCAGCCGAAGGCCTCTTGCTCATAGTTGAGAGCTTAGTGTCTGAGGCTAATGAAAGTGATGAGAGTGCTGGGGTGAGTACAGAGGACCAAGCTGCTGCTGCCGTGCAAATGTTTTTGGATCGTTTGTCCCACTCCTCTGGAGCCAAACAGCAGCGGAATAATGATACCGTTGCTCGTATTCTCCCTTTTCTTACATACGGGGAGCAGACTGCCATGGAGGTGCTGGTGAACCACTTTTTACCGTACCTCCAGGATTGGGATGCTTTCGATAGTTTGCAGAAACAATTCTGTGATAATGTCAAGGACGAGGGTGTCCTTCAGAAGGCAACTGAGCATCAGCGTGCTCTCGACAATTTTGTGCGGGTTACCGAATCCATCAAGCTGAACACTAACGGGGAACGGCTCAAGCGCCTTATTTTTGAGAGGCGGATTATTACAGGTACTTGTTTGTGCTATCGCAAGTTCTGCGTGTCATTTCTGATTCGGGGGGATTTAGTGAGTTTCATCTCCTATTATAGTTAGTTTCTTGAATGGAGTTTGATTTTTTGATTAAATGTGATCCTCATCTCATTGTGTCACTGTTGTGCAAATTCGCAGCTGCTATCCAGTATTTGAAGCGAGCCTTTCCAGTTCAAGAGAAGGGTTTGGATCAGAAGGCGAGACCCGAGTGGGTTCAGGCTCTGGAAATGCCGTCAGTTCCTATCATATTGTCCAYGTTGAGGGGGCTCGCTAGAGGTGACTTGGTGATACAACAGTGCTTGGATAATGAAGGGGTTTTACCCCTCCTGCATGGACTTGAAGGGGTTTCTGGAGAGAACGAAATAGGCGCTAGAGCTGAAAATCTGTTGGATACGCTTGCGGACAAAGAGGGAAAGAATGAAGGATTTCTGTTGGAGAAGATTCAGCATCTGCGCAACTCAACGAAGGACGAGATGAGGCGGCGTGCCTTACGGCGACGGGAAGAACTGCTTGAGGTGCGCCACATCTTTATCTCTGGTTTGTTTCATATGATCGTAGCTGYATGTGTTTTGCACTGCATTGACTTCTCTCCAGARTGTTCYCACRTTGTCAATTTTGTGGATCTCTCTCTTGCAGGGCTTGGGTATGCGGCGTGAGGTGCGGTCTGATGGTGGTGAGCGCATAGTGGTCTCCAAGCCACTCATTGAAGGTTTGGAGGAGGTGGAAGAGGAAGAAGCAGGGTTGGCTTGCATGGTTTGTAGAGAGGGATACTTGTTACGTCCTACTGACATGCTGGGAACTTACTGCTACAGCAAACGTGTGAACGTGGGAATGGGTATAAGCAGCCACAGACGAAGTGAGTGGGTCTACACAACCGTGAGCCATTTCAACGTGATACACTTCCAGTGTCACCAGGAGGCCAAACGAGCGGATGCTTCCTTGAAAAATCCCAAGAAAGAGTGGGAAGGTGCAACATTACGAAACAGCGAGACACTTTGCAACAACATTTTTCCCTTAAGGGGTCCCGCGGTGCCTCTTGCGCAGTACGCTCGCTGCGTGGATCATTATTGGGATAGCCTCAATTCTCTTGGTCGTGCCGATGGCAGTCGTCTTCGGCTGCTGATGTACGACATTGTCATGGTATGTCGAACACCTGCTCTTTTTCTTGTCTATTTTCCTGAGCTACTTCGCTGATACTCTCTGCTTGCTTTGGTGAAAAGTTTACGATTTGCTTGCAAAGCTGAAATTTATTTGTTGAAAACCCACTCCACAATGATATTCCTGAAAGGCTGCTCTCTTCTGTCTATTAACGTGGGKTCCAAAACAAGATTGGCGCCTTACCTGTCCTTGAATCCTAGGAGTGTGAATAGTGTTGTCACAAGGTATTCATTCTGAATAGGTCAATGGAAGATGCTTGATGCAGTAAAAAAATTCCTCAAGATTAAGTAGCCCTCACCAGAGAGACTTCAGAGTGTACCCACATTACAGTTGGCAGGGTGTAAGTTGCAAACTGCATTGTATGGCGTTTCAAATGGCAAGGGTTGATAGGGCTAGATTTTCCATTGCTTGARTGGTTACTTGAGATCGTATTCTTGTTGGTTGATTCTCCACCTTTGAATTGAAATCGACGGTGGACTTTGATCCAGATGCTGGGACGGTTTGCCACCAACATGTCCTTCAGTGTGGACAGCAAGGGAGGAGGACGAGAGAGCAACTCCCGTCTGCTCCCTTTCATGATYCAGATGGCCCGTCATTTACTCGACCAAGGAGGGGCGAGCCAACGCCGTGTCCAGGCCAAGTCTTTGAACACATTCTTGTCTCCATCTACGTCATCTGAGCCTGTGGAAGGAGCGAAACCCAGCACGCCGACCACCCCCCACCAGCGAGGGTCCAGTGCAGACGACAGCGTCCAGTTCATGATGGTGCAGTCCCTCTTGCTGCACTCCCTGGACGAGTGGCAGCGCTTCCGACGAGCTTTCATTCAACGTGGACTGGTCCATGCCTACGCCCAGCACAAGCAAGGGCGATCTCTCCTTCCTGCTTCCCCTCTTCCTTCCCCTCACACCACCGATGCTTCCGCTTTCCAATCTTCCCCTGTAGTAGTAGTAGAACCCAAGACAACACCCGATAGGGACACCAACACGAGTAGCAAGAATCATGGGACGTTGAGCCCCGAGCAGCTTTTCACAATCTCTCACCCCATGCTTGTGTATGTGGGTTTAGTGGACCAGTTGCAGCACTTTTTTAAAAGCGGCACTGGGAAAGTTGCTGCCCGAGAGGTGGAGGTAGATGCTGCAGCAGCAGCAGCAGCGGAGAGCACCAACAACAAAGAAGGAGGAGACACGACGACCTCAGCATCAGCCACAGCGAGCCAGCACATCGGCATGGAGCCTTGGGAGGTGAACATGAAGGAGAGAGTCCGGGACGTGGGAGCYATGCTCACATTCTCCAAAGAGATTCTGGAGTGGCTGGAGGATATGCAAGGGGCAGGTGATGTGCAGGAAGCGCTGGACATCATGGGCGCTTTGGCGGATGCTTTGACTGGAGGCTGCACCTCCTGTGATGATTTTGTGAGGGAGGCCATTGCTGGGGGGAGATAACAGCAAGTGAGCCGTGTCTTCTTCTTCTTCTTGGCCCTCGTTCTCCCCTCTACCTACCTGGTACTGTATAGCCTTACCCCTCTTGCCCATTTGAGGGTGGGATGGTTTTCTTTGTTTTGTTAGTGAGCAGGTTGGGTAGTATTATAGCTTTGATGATTATTGAACCCCCCCTTGCTTGTATTATACTTGTGAGGGTTGTCTATTATTCAACTCACTGTGTTCCTCCTGTACTGTACATTTCCATTTTGGCAACAAGGTATTAATGCTTTCAATTTTTTGTCTCTGGGATCTCCAGGATCGTCTTCATTTGTAATCTTCGACCTTGTCTCTTTGATTGCTTTTCTCCGTAACCTAACACATGTGCTGAAACCACACAAAAATGGTAGGTAGTGAGCACTATGCATGTGTTAAAATGAGCCTGGTATTTAAGATTTTTGTCCTCAATTCTGAATCAAAGGTTTTGTAACACTGGTATCTTTGTTGAGATTTTTGTCCTCAATTCTCAATCCAAGGTTTTGTAACATGGGCATGTTGGTTGTAAAGAGGCTAATAATGTGCTTGGAAGTTGGAATGAGCTTATAAGATATTAGGGACAAAGGAGTGAGATCAGAAATAGATAGGTAGGGTGAACAAAGGATAACCGTTTGGTTGCACATATTTAGATTAATTTGATTCACAATTTCTTTTTGCAATAGCAAATCAAAGAATTTTACATGTATTTCGGTCAACTCATTTTTGAGGAAAAAAAGACACATTATAGGTGGATAAAGCAAAAATGTATAGTTTTTCATTGTGAGTGAGTGGGCAATGAATCTTGTCCATTTGAATAGTGTGGTTTTAATATGGTTCTTTTAACTTCCTATGAGTGGCAATGAAAATTCACTACAATGTATTCATTATATTATACATTGAAAATGTTGTAATGCCAACATTTTATAGTTGTCACCACATTAGGATGCCCCAAAGTACAATCGGCCCAAATTTAGGTTTCAATTGGAACATGATTGATTTTGGTTATGTATTTCATATTTGAGAGTGTGGCAAATACAACAATCAATATATTCATTTGGTAGTATAAACCAACATTCAATCAAATCTATATTTGTTGGAAAGCTATGGATGAATTCATGTAGACATACATTACCTAACCAAAATATCAGTGATTACTATATTGACACATTTTCAAAAGTGAAAGAAAAAATGACAAATTAGAGCATTCTCTTGCCCTTGTCTCTTTCTATGCCAACTTCCCTTATGAGCTAGAATCACTTGCCCAAAATCCTAATCTCCACTTTGCCTTCTTACATCAATTATCAATAGTTACATTCATTGATGGTATCATCTGAAACACCACACATAATAGCAATTGAACCTATATATCCTTGCCTAGTTAATACAACTTTTATTTATAAGAGTCATGTTTGTTTTGGATATATCTTCATTTGATACTTTGAAAACTCATAGTTAATTCATACATTGTCTAAAAATTGCTTGCAAAGAGAGTCTAGAATCACCTTTTGACTCCCAATGAGCTCCAACCAAAAAATTAGACAACTTAACAAAAGAAACTATGTTCAAATTCCTATTCAGTAGACAATACTGTATAATGAATTACCTTGAAAGAGATGAACAATACACCATTCAAGAAGGATACAAGTAACTGTAAGTTGTCAACTTTTTTCARGTTCCTCTTGTTAACTGCTAGAGTATAAATATAAAGATGCCCCCCTTTCATATTGGTTTATTTTGTATTTCTCAACCTCTCCTAGCTAATTGCAAGTTTAGGAGGGCTTGGAAAATGACAAAATTTGTCTTGATTTCATAATCCAATATTTAAAGTTGAATGTATCAAGTAATCCCAAACATGAATTTAAGTTTTCCAAATTTCACGGATCATCCATGATAAATAATGAGTTCCAAAATTTTTCCCAAAGATTTTTCTTCCCCCAACAAGCAATAACAACACTTTCTTGCAAAAATTTGAACCTAAATTTTTTGGCGCCAAAGGAAGTTGCTCAACCCCGCTCACGCAGTTGCCGCGAATGGCCGACTTTGAAAGCGGCGCCAAGAACTCTGAAGGGTTTCCTCTATTTTCTGCTTTAGCGTCTTCGTGACTCTTCTTTTGTCCTCCCTTTGAATAACGTCCTCTTCTCGTCGTCGTCGTCTTCACAGTGTCCTCGCCGTCTTTCATCATTCTGCTTTGTTAAGCTTCTTCTTAGTGTAGGAATCTTGTCCCGTTTTCGCTTACGGATCTCCCGCTTCTTTTGTTTTTGCTTTTGATCATGGCGACAAGTGCTACAATGGCTATGGAAGGCGCCACCACAAGCACTGCGACGGAGGAGGACATTCACCACGGGCCTTACCTAGTCGACCACTTGCAGAATTGTGGAATTTCCGCTCTGGATTTGAAGAAGCTCAAGGACGCCGGATACTGCACTGTGGAAGCCGTGGCTTACTCTGCGAAGAAAGATCTGGTCAACATTAAGGGGTTGAGTGACGCTAAGGTGGATAAGATCATCGAGGCGGCTGCGAAGCTGGTTCCTATGGGGTTTACGAGCGCTAAGCAGATGCACGAGCAGCGGGCGGAGCTTATTCAAATTACGACGGGCTCCAAGGAGTTTGATTCTGTTCTCGAGGGTGGAATTGAGACGGGCTCTATTACGGAGATTTACGGGGAGTTTCGGTCGGGGAAGAGCCAGATTTGCCATACGCTATGTGTTACGTGYCAGCTGCCGCTGGATCAAGGCGGAGGTGAGGGCAAGGCGTTGTATATTGATGCGGAGGGGACGTTTAGGCCGCAGCGGTTGCTTCAAATTGCGGAGAAGTATGGATTGAATGGGCAGGATGTGTTGGATAATGTGGCGTATGCCCGGGCATATAATACTGATCATCAGACGAARTTGCTAGTGGAAGCCGCATCGATGATGGCGGATACGAGGTTTGCTTTGATGATCGTGGATAGTGCAACGGCGTTGTATAGGACAGACTATTCGGGGCGAGGGGAGCTGGCCGCTCGTCAATTTCATCTTGCTAAGTTCCTTCGTGGATGTCAGAAAATGGCAGATGAGTTTGGGATTGCGGTGGTGGTGACGAATCAAGTGGTCGCACAAGTCGATGGCTCGGCTATGTTTAGCGGTCCTCARCACAAACCTATTGGTGGCAACATAATTGCGCATGCGTCTACCACGAGGTTATCTGTAAGAAAAGGCCGTGCTGAGGAGCGTGTGGTWAAGGTGGTTGCGTCTCCCTGCCTTGCTGAGCAGGAGGCACGATTTCAGATTACTAACGAGGGCGTGGTCGACGTTAAGGAGTAGCAGTAACATGAGAAATTCTATTGTATTCTCACTTCAGGCACTCAGCACATGCATCCAMTACTTCCCAGCTTTTAGTGTTGTCGGTAGGAAGACTTGTTTATGATAGTCCTTCATGTTGCTACAAACCTCTTGAAAGTGTATATAATGTGGCAGCACTTCAAACCTTAGGGAGTAGCATTTTACAGGAGAAATCGATTGCTGGACACTGGCATCGTCTCGGTTGAGTCTCCAGCTCCGACTGATRAYACAACATCGCTTAGCAATCCGGGAGTTAAGAGTTGTAAGCGTGGCGACGACGTAATGGTGCTCGAGTAATTCCAACATCCAGTGGTGTTGTGCGATGTCATTGTTAATAGTATTGGTATGTGTCTGCATTTATTTTATCTGGAACATGGACATTCAATCAAGTGGGCTGCAGCTACTCAATGGTTTTCAACCTTGAGATGTGGATGTATGCGACTGCTCATTGTTCTTCAATCTTCCCATCCTGAATAAAAGATGTAAGTAACTCGTTTGCGATGTTAGCATTCGATTTCATCACTTAAAACTGGTTTGGACCATTTTTGCTGAGAGTCTGCCGTGTTCTGCGTGTTCTGTTATATATATGAATTTTCAATTGCGGGTTTCAAGTGGAATATGGATTATGGCAGATACAGGAATGGTCATTTAGACCATAAGAAATCGTGATCACTGTGTGACTTCCCTCAACTTGATGCCAAGTGTGATGAAGGATTTGGGTCTTTACACTTATTATTAACACTGATGTCTAAAAGTGTGGAAAGGGGAGGTCTTGCACATTAGTTTGACCTCCAATGGCTGCTCTTGAATAGAAATTGTTAAAAACTGCCACTCTTTAGGGCAGCAAGAAAAAGATGTAAAAAGAATTTTTTATCAAAATTCAATCGTACAAATTTGTACTAGATGTCTTTGGGAACATGTAGAATGTTTTTTAGAAACTTTGTTTGCACGGATCGAAGGTTTATAACATTTGAATTGAGGTGATAAAGTTCTTCTAGAATGTGATTTTTATACTAAACGTAATTATTTTTGTTGACATTTGCATCTTGTATCATGTAAGCTACATATGTGCTAAATTTCAAAATCATAGGAAGAGTTTTGCACATGTTAGTTGAAACTGCCCGAGCTGCCAACAAAGCTTAAGGCAATGTAATTAAGTTTAGGGCAAATATAATTTTTTATTTAGGCACTTGATTCGGTTACAAGAAAAACATTAGATTTACAAGAAGGGGGTACATAATTACTTTTTGTCTCCAAATTCATGAACATCCGACCAATGACTTTGTAGGAATCTACGTGACATTTCTTGTGTACATTGAATGGACAATCAATCCTTTATGGGTCAATCCTTCAACTATGCGACAGACGTTTTGCATCCGATGAATGACAAAGAATCAAACTCTACAACATAGAAGTGCAACAATTCATCCACGAAATTAGGGGTGAAAAAGGAAGATCTTCTATAGTACTTTGACTTCCAATGAGTACTTTTGGATTTTTTTAAACTACTTATTTCCATGGTATCAAAATTGATGATTTCCACAGTCACCAGTCTGTCTTTTAAGGATTAAGCAAATGATTCACATAGTACTTAAAAGGGTGATTTCCAAGGTGACGAGCTAAACGTTTTGAGGTAAACAAAAGTTAATTTGATCAATGCTAGTTGTGCTAGTTGATTTGTATAATATTTTTTTACTGGAACCAAAGCAACCTTCTAAATATTGATTGCTTGGAAAAGACATTACTCCTTGGCGCTTCTATTTCAAATTGCCATTCAACAATTAAAAAAATTGATAAAAAAATTCAATTTCAATAAAAAATAAATATGAGAAATTTAATAAATGTGGCTAATTAATCCATGAAGGACGCCGTGGATATTTAGTGTCCCATAGAGGACAAAGCATATTTTTGTGTGGGACAAAAGTGCAACTATTCATCCTAGGAAATTTTTGTGGAAAGGGGAGATGTTCTACAATACTTTGACTTCAAACAAGTTCATTTGAATTTTTTAATACCAGTTGTTTCCATGGTTTCATAAAGGATGATTTTCATAGGCTCCGTTGTCGGGTAGAGAAGAGCGCGCTTAGGAAACACACAGGGTGTCTGGCTGCAGGTTGTGAGTGTAGATGAAAGGTAAGTAAAAAACTCGAATCTTCACTTGATCTTCACTTCTATCTTCGCTTGATCTTCACTTCAATCTTCCGTTGACATATCCTGTGGTGGTTCTATAGGGCCAAAGGTTAAGATAGGGTGATAAGAAACCACGAGCTTCGGACGTGTAAAACGGGACGGCCAGACCACGAGCTGAGCCGTCCGAGAGATTGGATTCTAAATTTCAAACCCACGGTGACCAGCAAACTTGCCTCACCAGAGAGAACAACATAAAAGTCTTGACCATGTGGGCAATTAACCTCACTTCGTCGCATCCACAACACAAAATGAGGCTAGTGTTGGTGTAAACCAAACCACCCGCAACAATAAAATAAATTTAMAAAGCCACAAGCCACACACACAAACACACAAGTCTTCAAAACTCCTTCAACTCCTTCAACTCCATGTCCAATTTCCAAGCTGAACTTTGGATGAGTGTAATTGTTGTTCTACAGCTCCAAATGAACTAAATGATAGCTTTTCGGAAAGCTATTACAATCATCTACTTCTCCTCTAAATTTCAAATAATTCTAAAACTTTGTACAAATTCTATGACCATCCAAAGTTTCGGCCTTGAGAAGGAAAAGGCAGCAGACCTTCCTTTGCTTCCACACTCACAACTTTCTCATACAAACTCCTAATAGAACGAATGATAGCTTCATGGAAAGCTAACACAATTTCCTACACTTCCTTTAAATTTCATTGCAAAACAAGAACCTGTTCGTCTTTTATGGTCTTTACTCCATTTGCAAGAACTGAAGAATGCACTAGATAATCGCAGTGATGTAATTTACACGACCCACCTTCGTTAAAGGATTTACTGGCCCCTCTAACCAACGATGGTGACCACTACTTCCTTCAATAGGTTTCATCATGCAGTAATATTGATCGACATTGAGACCTTCAAAACATCCTTCAAATGTCACATCTCGGCTGCCGGGCTCAACATACCCAATCTGCAACAAAATCATCAGTGTCCGAGCGTCACGTTGAAGATTCCCGTGCCATCGCCGCTCCAYACGAGTTTGCTTTGGCGGTCGAGAAGGCCCAGCTTTTTCTTGTGGACGCTCATGCAACGGCGTAAGTCTTAGCGACAGAAGAGGTTGATCCGGTAGTTGTAACAATGACAATGAAAATTCAAATCCAGGCTGCAATTCTTCTTCTTCGTCTTGGGACTCTGAAAAAACTCTCTAGTTCGACTTTCTGACTATAAAGTGGAAAACAAATATAATTAATGGACTTCAATGAAATTCTAAAGCAAAGCCGTCCTTTTAAATAGATGGCATGTACCTCCACGAAACGTCATCTTGAAGTTATTCAACAAAATAGCGTCACCATGAAGCTACTCAACAATACATATTATAATATGTTTTTATACTATGAACAAATTTACAATAGGACATTCACCCTCTCTCATTAAATAAACTTGAATAGAGACCAATGGTCTTGGTGAAAGATTTTGGTGCGTTTTGATTGTTGGAGAAGAGTGGATTCGTTCAAGTTGTGAGTATCTTCTAGGAAGTGAGAAGTATAAAGAGATGAAAAGAGGCCAAGGCTAAGAAGATGAAAGAAAAGCAAAAACAAAAGAGAAGAAGAGGATACTATATATAAGAGATAGAATACACAAAAGGCTACCACTGTGCATGTTAGTCTTCTACTTTCTTTCAATCTAGTACAWAGCTAAACAATCTTCAAATGCCCATTTTGCCTACAAAATAGACCTCTAAGTTGAATTTACACCTTGTCACTAATACCACTACAATATAAATGGGTGTTTTAGGTATAGTCTTATAAGTAATGACCTAAAAGGAGTGTCTTTAGTAAAAATTTACTAGAAGTACATGCGTTTTCAGCAAAATTTCACCAAAATCAACCTTTTCAGGTAATTACTTATAGGATCATTAATTTGTCATGGGAGCTTTGCTATCCGTGAAAAGGCACTATATTTAGCTAAATCTAGTTCATTTGATTTGAAAACTACATGAAAATGGGGGTACAAATGACTTGTCCACAATAATTACACCAACAACAATGACTGAAAAATAGTCATTTTGCAATCATTTTTTCTAATTTGGTCAAAAGGTGGTCATTAATCTACACCAATCAATCATGAAAAAATGTCATAAATTAGAGAACATGACTAGATTTAATAAAAGGCGTTATTAATATGAGTTTGGAAATGAATTTTCATGAATTATTGAGCTTATTGGGCTACTTGTGATATTTCTATAGCAATTGTTCATTGCACTTTATAGTGCTTAAAGGTCTTGAGAGTAGGATATCTCATTGCACTATGGTGTACAACATTACAAGGAGTTAGACTKAATGTATACAAGAGAATTGTTGTAGTTGGMTTTACAAAACTCTGACTAMTYTTTTTGTTCTTACAAGATCAATTGACAAACTCTTGAGAAGTTGAGCACCATGACATATAAAACGTTGAAAATTGAGGAGAAGAGTTGTATTGTTGGGATTYGTAAGGGATGAAATGCAARGACATTGGAGTAATCTTGAATGTTCYATGCATGCTCAACCATTTCCCTTTTGTTTACCAAGGAAGTGAAGAGTCCCTAAAAAATCAATGTGGTAAGGATCAAAAAAATGTTTGATTTTGGTGGTAAGGCATTGTTGCGTTTTGTTACAAACGATAGAAGACAACCACTATTGAAAATATCAAACCTCTTGAACCTATGTTGCAACACACCATAGTCATATCTATATGAGATGGGCTTTAGAAATTGCATTGCATAAAAACAAAAATACTATCTTGAGGGCAAATATGAAGTTTATAGGCTTGCAATTGCCTAAGTTGCATGAAAGTTGAAATTTTGAGGATTGATGCAATCTGATTGGTTTTGACAAGTTGTCATTTGAAATTGATAAGAATTCAAGGCAAATTAGAGTAAGGTGAATATCACATGAAAAATATACTTGGGATTGTATGCTTACCACCATCTTTCAAGTTTGATTGTACTTCAATAATAGTTTGGAGGGCATTTAGTGGCTTTCATGAATGCCCTCTATTATTATTATACCGGCTAGAAAAAAATTGTGTTGGAGTCAACACAATCTACATGATATTTTTGTGTTGCTAATGCAAAATTTTATGTTGTAAACAAAATAATGTCATGTGGATTATGTTGACTTCAACAAGTTTTTCTTTTAGTGCAGCCTCTAGATGGAAAGGCAACACACAATTTTGTGACTCTAATTAATGAAGTAATGTTAAGCAGGGTTAATATTTTGCATGATTATCTTAGACAAGTGACACTTATAGAAGATGATGCTCCAGCCCACCTTAATTTACATCCATTTGGCTATGGCGACAAGCTCATGGTGTGAAAAAACTAATACCTTTATTAGAAGTAACTCCATACCTTCTTTAGAACTCAAGTATGCTTCATACAATGCAAGAAAATATTTCAACAAAAGGTGACAACACTAGATGTTAGACATTGTGTTATGCTTTTATTATTGTTATTATTGTATGTTACTATAATTTTGTTACGTAAAGTTAAGTTTTTATGCCATGAATTGAACTCTACCATCTTACTTTCCAACCCACTTTAGAGCTTGTGAATTGCTGAATTTTTCACCCTAAGAAGAGCTTTTCAAAGGTCATAGCTTTTGTTTGGACCCTAGTGTACTGTAAAGGCCATAGTTCGTTACATTGAGACTTTTTGGAGTCTCATTTTTATCTTTGACTCGAAGATAAACCACTTCATCTCTTTATTAGTATTTTTTTGTAAATAAGTAACAACACCAACTTTTAGAATTTCATTCTAGGATCACTCTTTGGGCATAATTTATTTTTAGTTTCAATTACTCTTTTTTTAAATTAAAATCTACAAAATCTACAAAAAGTCTCAATTTAACGAATACGGCCTTTGTACGGTACTGTACTCTTCTGCAACCAGCCAATTCAGTTTTCTACAGTTGAGAAGAAGGGCTTCACAGTCTGCCTGCCCATCAATCCTGCCCATCAATTCCAAGCACTCGCCACCTTCTACCGGATTCCTCATCATGGCTGCAGCAGCGATGGCGATGGCGACGGCGACGGCGACGGCGACGATGCCCACAACCACTCAGGCCATAGCCATGGCCACACCCCATGGCTCTTCCTCGTGGCAATCTCGCACTCGCACCTTCACTGCCACCCCAGCCAGACTTCGGTGCAACCAAATCCACTTCGTCTCTTGCATCTCGGCCACCAGGTATGCATGATCGATACGCACGGTACTGTACGGTATTAACCCTCCCTTGCTCTGCCCTTCTGTTGTTAGAAATTGTCGTGCTTCTTCTGCATGTGGAAGCTCTCTTGGTGTAGGTATGGATTTCTAATTTACACATGTGGAAAGGAAGCTCTCCTGGTCATTCGATTGGGATGCCGGGGTAGGGGTGATGTGGTGTCACATGTTGCTCTTGAAATTTTGAGTTCCATGTTGCTTTTTTCTTTCTTCTTCTTCTTTCTTTGGATTTGGGAGTTATCTCTTSTTCTGCCCTTCTTTGGGGTTAGATTTCTCAGTCCTTCCTGCATCTGTAAGCTCTCTTGGTGTGCAGGGGAGTATTTGACGCACTGGACATGTTCTTGGTCATTGAATTGGGGTGACAATGGGTGGGATCGATGTGGGGATGGATTTACACACGTTGGTCTTGGAATTTTGAGTTACGTTTTTRCTGTTTCTTTCTTTGGATTTGTGAGCTGTGTATTTGGGTGTTGRTCATCACCCTGCTCATTGGATTGAGCGGTGCGGCTTTTGTTTCGTGCTGGACTATAGATGGGGAGGGAAAGGAGGCCTCCTGCAAGTTTGGTTTTCATTTTCTTTGCGAGTTAATGTAAGGAACAGAAATTTTTGTGTGTAGGGATTAGGTTTAGGTTCAAAGCTAATTCTGTGTGGTGATTTACAAGCAGCGAGCGGGCGGAGGAAACAAGGACGCGTAATTCTGAGGTGACAACCCCTTTCCACCTGGCGATTCCCGTTCATGATATTCATGCTGCTCGGGAGTTTTTCGGAGGGTATGGTTATTCACACCMWTTTTTTGGAAGCTCCGTTTGCGCAATTGCAAATGTTCATGAAAAAATATATTCTGTATTACTTCCAGACTATCACAATCTTCAGCTTATGATAGTCTTTGGAAAGTCACATTCTCGAGTGTTTAGTTATTTCCAGACTCCATTTGCTAAAGCTTTTTCTAGTACTTGAAATGGTGTCCAATTTGAGTCTAATTTCGTTGGGACACAATCTAAAGGCTATGATAGTCTTTTGCAAAGACCACATTCTCAGGTGTTTCAAATTTCCCTCAACTCCATTGATGTGCTGGGACTTTATTGTAATCGAAATGTTTTTTCCGATTAGAGTCTGTAGTGATGTGCCAGTTCTCTTCACTGAAAAAGAGTGCAGAGTCTTAAAGGCTCAAGGATTGTTAGAATTAGTTGACACCCCAATTATTTTTTTTCAGCCATATTTTTCTCTTTCAAGAAACCCAAAGTCCACTCAAAGCGTGTCCTATTTCCCTGTGCAGAGTTTTAGGATGCCCCGAGGGTCGATCGGCCAAAACGTGGGTTGATTTCAATCTCTTTGGTCACCAGGTATCATTCCACACTAACTTCATTCTCTTTTTGGATCAAAGAGAATTACTTGGATGAAACATGGATGAAACATTGCCTTGAAGCACTCTCTTCATCATCATCATCATCATCGAGAATGTGAGACTGTGGAGCTGTTAATGAGGGTTTAATGATTTTTTTGAGCCCTATTAGGAAAGAGTGATCGACTTCCGACTGAATATATTTTGCTATCCAAAATGCAGGTAGTGTGCCATGAAGTACGCAACTATAATGCTTCCACAAGTGCAAATGCTGTGGGTAATCACATTCTTTTTAAAATTTCCCTGTTTTCAATTTCCTTGTGACGTGGTACGAGAACATGGAAAGTAAAACTTGATTTCTGCTTCTATTAGGCATTGTTTCTGAGATGGTTTTCCTGTAAACCCCACTTGCAGAAAATGATTCTCAAGGGCGATTTCGGTTGTAAACGTTTGGTAGTTGTACTGTTTATGAATCTGAAGCGGCAACAAAATCTCTTGGTGAAGATAACCTGGTCTTCCTCAATCTGAATACAAGTCTCAACCTAGATATACACCCTTTGCCTTTTCGTATTGATAATACACAAAAAAAAGTGCAGGAAAAAATGTCAAAACCGGTGTTGACTATGAGTTACGAGGCTCTTTAAGACCCAGCGACACTTGAAAAGCTACGTCAAACAAAAATCACTTCCAATTTCAGGCAAGGTTCATTTTTCACCATATTCCTCAACCTCTTGTCACTGCCAAACTTCCAAGTATATAGAGCTTCCCTCTGAGTAAGGCCCACAGGATATATCTTGTGGATTCGAAGATCTGAGTTCCCTCGGATAGCCTCTGGTCGTTCAGTCTTCCAAACAGGAGCATGATGGAGGGCTTTGAATTTTTCAAGAATGGCCTGCTCCAGATTGGCAATGGAGAGGTCCGTGTCTCTGCGATTTTGTGAACATTCACAAGCATTAGAACAACACGAATAACAAGAAGCAAATGGCAAGGCTAACACCAGACGTCAGTAATTACCACAACGTGCTCTGCTACATATTGTCAAACAAAAATCGCCATTGTCGTAAACCTCAACCACGAGGTAAGGTAGTTGCACCTTAGTTCGATAAGGAATCTGATTTTCTAGAATGTGCCCAAGGTCTACATTCTGGGAAAAGAATGTACCTTTAGAGGAGTGTTGATTTCTATTTCAAACGACACGTAACACATGTACTACTGGATTATGTATTTGTTCTAGAACGTACACCTTGGGTATAAGGTCGGAAAACATATTGTTAACATAATGTGGGGTACCTYAAATCGAACAATATTAAAGCGAACATCAATGCTTACTTAATAAAAACCGACTCCATGTTGAAACGGCCACGCTCGCGTACATACAAGTGGTACAGGGTGCGCCCGCCTTTGTTGGTACACTTGCATGGTCTTTTGGGAGCAGCTGCCTCTTCTTTCAAGCGGATTTTGGTAGCTACAAAGATGCACAACCTGCAAGAGGAGTGCACGGCAGCCATGTCGACTAGCGCCAAAAATGAATTCGAGGGTCCATCAAATTTCCACCTGTGAAGAAATACGCAGAGGGATTAGGAATGGGTAACTACAACAGGAGTCCTTATGCAGCATTAACACAACAACACAGTCATAGCTGGGACCAACAAAGAACTTAGGCCTTGCCCGCACTGCCCAAGTAGAGCTACCAAATAGCAATTTGGAACCAGAAACTAGTTGTGTCAATTAGCTAATTGGTGCTTGTTCCCACTACCTGACGTGCAATGAATTCACATTCATCTCTACGCATTGACTTACTTGCCCGATTTGGGGCAAGTAAACTGATTGTGGKTGTATAAATGGTTTTAAGTGCCAAATCTACCCGCACCAAATTAGCTAACTCGAAAGCCTAACTCCGCATTAGGTAAGTCGCAAGAGCGGGCTCGCAACAGCTTAACTTCCAACTAGCTGCTACTAAACCCCTAGTTTGCTAATTGGAACTACTTGGTTTTGGTGCGGGGAGGGCGAGAGCATCAATGCTGTTGGTAATAATAAAGTCATGGAGGCACCAAGAACCTCTGATGACAACGCGATCCAACAGACAAAACTGAACTGACCAATACAGAGCATCGGACAAGAAATCCCGATTCAAGATCATCGAGATAGATACTGCCTAGGTTGATTTAACTGTGGCAATGCCCAGCATATTAGAACCATCCCGCAAAAAGACTTGCGGACCTATATGTTAAGGTCGTGCTGTCAAAAGCACAGATGATCAACTTTAAGATCCCCACTACTCATACAGACTTACCGCAGAGTCTCGTTGTATGCAGTTTCATTTCCAGCCAGATACTTAATGCGACTTGCTGCAGCCTTTACATCATTCATGTCCCTGATATATACAAGAGAATTCGGCGCAGGTGCAAAGTCGAAAATATTTGGAGGTCCTGTTACGACAGGGACCGAACCTGCCCATGTGGAGGAGAATAAACAAGTCGAAATTAGCCACAACATCATTCGTGCATCAAAATGATCCTATACCTGTCTTGAGTACCTAAAAAAAGAAAAGTGAGAAACATACCAGCAACCAAAGCTTGGAAGAACTTCTCCGTCACATAATCCTCAACATTGGAGTTCTCAAACGCGAGACTAAACTTGTACTCTCGAAGAGCATCCACCTTATTCAATCCTGCACAACATTCATTGCAATTGACACAATGCAAACTAAAATGAATTGAATTATATGCTAAAAAATGAAGGCTATCCAAAGTAAAACTCACCACCTGACTTGCTGCCACCTAACTATAATGTTGAGTATGAACATGCAATTCAGATTTAAAATCTATTGACACATCGCCTTCCACRGAAAAATAGAAAAAATCCAATCTAAGTTAAAACCCTGAAAGCAAAAATGGCGACAATTGTCCGCTTCCGTATCTATACGAGTTGTAACGTTTTCGAATGACAGAAATATCTATTARCTTGGCCTATTAGCTTGGCCCAAATTGRCTGTAATTGACTATTAGCTTTTTCAAAGGACTTCTTATTCTTAGCTTGGCCACTTAGGGGTTAAAGTCATATCAATTCTTTGCAATCTCATGAATTACCCAGACAGAAAAATGATGTTCGAACTCTACATGAAAATTGATATAAAACCACGGAACACTCTTAGAGTCTGAGCAAACCTCGGCCTCCAGGAACGTTTTGATTACAAGCTCCGTACGAGTCAATTTGAACGCCTTCACTTTGCAACATTGTCATGATTGTAAGGCGATCGTTGTGAGCCCCACAGTTGGAAATAAAGGCAGCTCCAAGAGCCTGTTTTGTCTTCGGCTTGGGAGGATCCATCATAGGGTATTCTGCCCACGAAAAGTATCCCACTGGGACATCCGACGACAGACTTGTCGTCATCACCACTCCGACTCCGCTCCTGTAGTGTGCCCCCTCATCAAGTCAGGAYTTCATTGAATGTAGACATTACAAAAAGACTTCACATCGCAACACTTTTCTCCATAGACATAGCAGCTGCCAAATCATGCGATCTTTCCTGTCAAACCCTACCTTCAATCTAGAAGTTCYAAGAAGGTGAAACCACATCATTCCAGTAAATGTTATTGGCTTCTAGATCACATCGTGTAAAACGCTTCATAGTGATTACATCTCTATCTGAGAGATTCTTACTTGTGTGCTCGTGCAATGTCGTTTTCAGGAAAATAAGCAGAAGATTCCATTGAACGCAAGACTCCAAGCACAGAAGAACTACCACCGCCAAATTCTGCGTCTGCTTTACCCTGACCACGGCCTTGAAACACGCATGGCACAGCACATTTGTCCCAGTTCTGATATCCATACACGTAAAGTTCTAAGTCAAAAAGTGGTCACTCACAAACACCAGTGTTGCAAACAAACATTTGCCACAAGGCTGAATTGACATGGTAACAAGATAGAGGCACCTATCTTAGTTGGTCTTCTCATATACCTACCCCAACAGACGTGTTCATGTTCAAATTTGAAACGTACAATAGATGTACATGTAAAAGATGTACGACAAGCGACACTCCGTGAGAGTAATTTAGGAACTCATAACCTAAGCTCCAAAACTCAGTTCTCATCTACTTCAWMAGAATTTTCCAATTTGATCATGCAATCCTTATTTAAAATTATAACTCCCGCATAAGCGAAGTTGCTTATTCCAGTCAATTAGAGAGCCTCTGCCCTAATATCACATGCAAACACCTCAGTAATYGTATATGTGACAATTCTAGAACACTACGCAGGAACACATTTAAAAATTCATAAGATCCAATTAAAATTAATAAATTTCATTATAAATTCGTAAGATCCACCTCAGCTCCATAAATTTGCAAGTTCAGTTTTAATCTTCTTCAAGCGATGTGCTCGTGCAATTCTTAATTTGTTCAGAARCTCAAACACATGTTAATTTGATAATTCAAGGTGCATCTACCTTAAAATCACATCCTCAAGGAATCCATCAAATGAATGCACCAGACACTCAAATAAAGGAAAGAGTCAAAACCTCCGTTTCACCAGCGAACACCCGCACAGGCTCCTTGTTAAAATCCCGAGAGTACTTCAAATCGTCCGTGCTCTCCAGCCACTCTTGCGAGCACACACTATCCGCCACAAAGCCAACACCCTTCGCCGGAGCTGCCCTCACAACAGTCGTATTCAATTTCACACTTCCCCCGTCATTTCCAGGGAGTTTCTCGGAGCTTACAACAATCTCAGAATTAGTCGACGAACTCGAAGGGGTGTTCAAGATATCCAGGCGGACAATGAACGCACACTCGATGAGCACAACAATAAATACCGCCCATAGCACAGTCCTCCCCCACCATCCTCGTCCTCCTGCGCTCAACGCCGCCGGTCGGAAGCTCAAAGGAGGTAAGGCTCGTTCACCTCCTCCTTCCATCTCCGCCTCGTCTCTCCGAAAACGCCCCTCCCCCTTCATAGTCACCTCCACTCTGCCTCCACATCAAATACAACTCGATCGCGAAAACCTCATTCCTCCACAGAAAAGTACTCCAAACGACACTATTCCGCACGCAGGCGAAATTCCGTCAACTCGCAGATTGACGAAACGAAAACGCCGACTCTCCAAACACGCCCGAGGATTTCCATAACATCATCAACCCTATAAAATCACATGAGTCCCCTATATCCGCGCAATCGCACGACCGATCCGATCAATTCAAACTCGTGCGAGCGATGAGAGCAAGCTTCTACAAGCAAGCGATCACCACGTTAACATCAAGACTTTCAATACTTCGAAGACAGATCCATCCTCTTCGAAGTTAAAGAAAGTGTCGTACGTGGTAGCCATATTTCACCAAACTTAACATCAAACAATCATTTTAAATGTATAGAAGTGCTACGTAGTGAAGGTGGAGAGGCAAACCAGCAGAGGCTAACGACGCTTTAGATTCGTAMGGCTGGTCATATTCCGCACATTTCGAAACCGTAAGTTCTCTCCCAGGCAGTAGATTGCAATTCTGCATTCATTGGTTAAAATATGATTACATTAGAAGTTAGTCCAACCACTTCATCAAAGAATTACTCTAAAGAATCAATATACGGTTGGTCGACTGTCAACTGGTGAAACTCAGAAGGATAATGCCTTCGAGATCAAGCCATAAGAAGTGATTAAAAGCTTTGATCTCCAAAAACAGAATGAGCAGCTTATACTTAGCCATAAAGATACATTTCAAAGCAACTTTCGCGTGTGAATCGTAGCCAGACTCCTTGTGCGTAGACTCCAAAGAACCTGGAAGTATAAAATCCCGTCGAGCACGGCATAAAACCATCCAACTTAGAATTCTACAACTGACGTCGACTGGGCAAGAAGTCCAGCACGAAACGCGAGCGATCCTCTAAAAACTTAAAAAAAAACGAAATCCACGCGCCGCCACATTGGTCGRACAGTMCTTAAATATGAACCAAACACGAGCCGTCACGTTCAACCTGTTGTCCCTCAACTCACAGTCTGCTAATCGACTCCAATTGCGCCACAACACCAACCAAAAACTCTTTACTTCGCATCAGAAGTCTATGCGCCTCAGTTACAAGAACGACGAAACCCTAAGAATTACTTCAAACAGCTCTCCGCACGTACTCACAACACACAAACATTCAAGAACAAGCGCTTCAATTCAGCAACTCGCAAGTCCGAAAATCAAGAAAGTACCAATCGCTTCTAAAAGTACACCAATTCGCAGAATGCACCAGATCAAGAAATAAAAAACACCAAGCCAATTATAACCAAAATCGACGCAAATCGATACGAAACCGACAGTACGGTAACCACTCAAAACCACTCCTTAGGGTTTTGYCCTTCTTGCCACATAAAAATTCCAACACAGAGTCAGAGCCTCCACTCGCGCAAGCCATAAAACGATCAGATACAAAAAGCGCTYCAATTCCCCACAACACCAKTRCAGCAAACAAGAAACGTCGATCCATGTCACAAAAAAAATGGACTCCATCTCTGAAATGCACCCGATCAAGAAAGCAGCTCCCAATTCTACCGCAATTCTACCGAAAACAAACACACAATCTCAAAAAAAAAGAAACCAAAAGGGCACATTCGCTCTTAACCAAAGAACATGGAGCTATGGCGAGAAGTATGGTACTGTACTTACAAAGCAATACTTGAGCGAATGCAGGGAGAAGACGAACGCAGCGAAGACAACAGCGAGAACAACTCTGGCACCGATCATCGCAGCCACCGCAACGACGAGGGAGATATTGGCAGAAGAGAAGGCATGGATCAGCAGAAGGCGCAGCCGCGACGGRAGAACAAAGAAATASAAAGAAACCCTGAAACCCCTAGCTATGAGCAATCAATGGCGATGGACGAGGCGTTTCACTGGCAAAATGCGTTTAGCGCATGCGCGACGGAGGGTTGTTCGTTTTGTATGGGGTGGGTGACCAACTGACCGACCGGGCACGCCTTGGGGAGGACACCCCGGGCAATGTACGGACCTAACTAAATGTGCTATTATTGTTGTCTGTGGGGCCACTTTGGAATCCACAACAAACCTTTTTTATATTTAAAGAAAAAAAAAGTTAGAACAGRTTTTGTAAATAAATGCACTATGGATAGGTTTTTTAGGTACATTGATTTGCGTGACTATCCTATACACAAAAGATCAAATCCAACATAAATTGAGTCATTTTTGTAAATTCGTTTTTAAAAAAACTATCACGTGTCATTTTGTGATTGGTGTAAAGTGATGTGGACCCTTGAGAATCTAGTGTGGAAATTCAAATTCAACATCCAAGTGCCAAAATGACCTTCAAGGTGGGTACATCTAAAAGCGCCACAAATTACTATTATTAGAATATTCAAAATTTCATATTGTCTTATTGACAAGTGAAAGGAGGTTCCAATGCACCAAAGAATACACCATTTGGATATAGTATGGAAAAGTTATGGAGAGTCAAAGTTTGTTTCTAAGAGCATTTCTTCCACATGGGTACAGAATTGGTTCTCGAGATGTACATAGTCTGAATATGGTGGTTTAGGATTTGGTGCCATTTTGGAGGTGCCTACCTTATATCTAGGACTGTGAGTGACAGTAATTACCAAGGGCACATATGAAGCCTCCTATTAACCCTAGGACACCAGGTTGGTCAAAGTGGAAATCATCCTTTGGGGTATCATGAGAATCATTAACCTAAAAGAAATCAAGAGCATTCAATGGAGGTCAAACTATTGTGTAAGATCTCCYTTTTACATTCAAATTCCAAAGACAATAATTTTCACTTTTGTCTTACATAGAACATAGAAGGATTCTCTCAATCATTTGTTAGACACTTTTGGGTTGTTGCGTTAAGCATTGATTTGGATTTACGAGGATTGCACACCTCAAATCAGTAAATTTCAATAAATTTCACTAGAAAGATGAATAGAAGTTGTATCAAATACATTTAAGTTCATATTTTTCAAATTCATATTGATTTTATTATGATTTTTTTGAGGAAAAATAGGGGAATTGTAAACATCCAAAACTGTTCATTTGAGATACATTGAAACTTCCAATATGTATCCATGTGTTGAAAGACACTTGTAGGGCAGGAGTGGCTCATTAGTATTTCATAGTGAAAGTTGTTACCATGTGAGCTTTGAAGTGTGAGCTGAAGAGCTTAGGAGACTGTACACCCATCTTATAGGTGTTTAATATTATAAAAAATCTTTCATGATTATAATGTAAGTAATAAATTCCTATGTTATAGGTGTTTGAATTATAAGCACCCGAGTAAGCACCTTTAATGGTTATAGGATATCTACTTATATATATATATATATATATATATATATATATATATATATATATATATATATATATATATGCTCAAGGCTCACATGCTTGCATTTTTTAGCACACATGCTAGTATCTCACATTCCACACAAGTACTTTAAACTAGTCAAAACTTGTTGGAAATAATATTATTTATCTCTTGATTTTCAAATCAAATGCTAATATTGTACTATAAATTTTCTTTAATATGATTTGCACTAATAATTGTAGAAGTTGTTAGACCAATTTTTTAAAATTTAAAGACATCATATCTTTTCACTAAAAAAATAGTTCACATCCACCCTATGTTTGTTACAATTAAAAAAATATCCTAATACAAGCATCCCATATTGAAAGTTAAAAATTAATTATTTTTGAAAGTTTTTATTACCCCATCTTTGAATTCACGCAATTGATTCTAAGACTAATATCATATGCCCTTCCTAATGTAATTTTTATTATTAGTTTTGATTGTTTTGTGGATACAACTGTTAGCTCTTGCAACCCCCAAAGGACCAAGATGGTGAAAAATTTAACAAAAAATGATTGCAAACATTTTCCAAGATTACTAAATCATTGTTTGTCTATCCATCTAAATATAAAATTAGATTTTTTGTGAGTCCTTTCCTTGGTCCTCTCAAATTGGTATGGTATTAATTTTTACACTGTTCCTTTACAAATCATCCATGGTTTAAGGTATACAAGTATGTTTAAACCTCCTCAACAACCTTTTCTACTCCAAAAAAATATCCTTCAAAAGTACATCAATCATTCAGTAAAATTAAAAAATTCACAAAAAGTTCACCATAATTAGATCCCCAAAAAAACTTATAAAAATCACTAGTATTCATTCTATTGTCAATTTTAAAAATAATTTTTAATTTAATTTAGTTTAGTTTTTTTGGCTAGTATAATTGTTGATCATATTTTACAACTTTTGCTTGATAATCATGATCACATTATTATTCTAAGTTGTATTGTCTAACACATTGCTAGCATTTTTGAATTTGAACTATCTTCTAGTTGACTACCTTATTGGAGAATGTGTTCATGAAATTTTTGAGAAAATCCAACCAATTACAAGATCATAACTTCAAGACCCAAATTATAGTCTTCTCAAAATGTTTAGAAAAGGCACAATTTAGTCTTTTGAAGATTTTTATGAAAAARAATGAAGGGAATGCAACATGAAAGCTTAGCTTGCTCTCTTTCTTAGCAAAACCAACAAATAATGTCAAGAAAAGAGTTATTAAATGATGTCGTGTCATCTAGTACAAGAGTCATTGAATGATTATGGTATGGATGGTAAATGCCATGAATATTTGTTTGATTAACTTCTAGAGTGATTTTGGACATACACATTAACAATAGTGTCCCTACGGACATTAAAATGTCATTTCATATATCTTGAATGATTCATTAAAATCACCAAAGGAGACCTTAACAATGAGGTCCCTATTTTTGCCAACATTTGTATTTGAATAACTTTACCCTTTTATTAAAATTTGTCTAATAATGATGTCACTAAATATGGGACTAATGATAGTTGATAAATGATGTTAATTTTCTACTTGAAAATATATTTCAATCTTCAATATCGAGAATAAACAATAGTAGTATTTTCAATGTGCTTTTTTCGAGAGCCCGATGGCAAATTCAGAATTCTTTATTTTTCCTATCTCCTTTGAAAGATTGTTTTTCACATTGTTCATACTTAATTTGTGCCTTCTGTCAACTTTTAAACTATGTTATGAACTCTTCCTTCATTTTGTAAACATTTTTGTTCATACGGTCCGCTAGTTAGCAAATAGATATTCGTTCTCTACCCACATCCACAAGTGTATCCATTGCAAAATCAAAACCTCCAAATTGGGTGTCATTATTATGAATTAACCCCTAAGCGCTCAAACGACCATTTTTTGGTCGCTACCTGACTTTGGGCACAATTATCGGGCACAAAAAAAATATTTGAATTTTGTTTTTCTTGAAAATATTGGATTGTCTTTCAGTATTTATATTCAAAACTAAGATCACTACGGTTAGAAAAAAATCATAAGAGATATAGCACAATGTGTTTAGAATTTTCTAGTGTTGAAAACTTACTATTTGAGGAACTAATTGATATTTTTATGACCAGATTTTATGCATTTCTTTACAATTCAATAGAAACCACAATTTTGACAAATAAAAAAAAATTCAAGTGTTAGGGATAGAAATTGTATTTTTGGTGAATTTTTGAAGTTATATCTTCAAAATTCATTTGAAGAGAATCTGAAAATAGTTTTATAATTCTGACCATACAAATATCTTCTACTTTTTGTGCTTCACATAAACTTTTTAGATGCAAACTTCAAAAAAGTTATAGAATTTATATTTTGTAACACATTTATGTTTTGACCAAACCCCTTGGGCTTTTAGGGGTTCAGAAGTCAGTTGCAATTCATAAGAAAAAAAGATAAATCTTGAGTGCAATCCAATGGTGGCAAAAAGAAACAATAAGAGGCACGAACAACTACGGTTATGGCTATAGAAAGCACAACATGCAAGGACAAAGAATGACAAAGGTAAGTCATCAAAACAAGCAAGAAGAGGCAGCGACAAGAAATAAATAAGACAAAAATTGTTAAAAACTACACAACCTCTAACTGTCCAATCAACCATATATAATTGATTTGAAATTTCAAGCTCATTTCTATGTGGGCAATCTTATTTCTTTAACCATTTGTAATTTTTTTTTTGGCATTTTTGAAGGTTAGCAATTAAGAATTTCATTTTTCATTGAAAAAAGTACATATTTGATTACTGAGAGGTCTTCAAAGGCATGTATGTCCATTAGTGGAAGAGTAAAGCTTGCCAATTTTATTTGATTTCACTAGTAGAAAACGCAGGAATGTTGACAGAATTCTGTTGATTTGGTCGCGTTGTCCCGGTCACTTTTTTGTTGATTTCTACAAAAATCTGTTAATTTTTACAAATTTCTGTTGAAATCAACAGAACGCTGACCTGGACAACGCGACCAAATCAACAGAATTTTGTCAAAATTCCTGCATTTTCTACTAGTGTTTCGTGGCTTTCAGCAAAGTTTGCCGGTTTCACTTGATTTGAGATCTACAAAATTGTATACTTATCCATTTGCTTTGAAAATGGTTCCAATGAAAAGAATAAAGTGTTTGCATGATTTTTACCATTGAAAAATTAATTATGCAAGTGTTAATTTGGAGCTATTTGGAATTCCTAATTATATAGAAAATTGCATTTTAAGTTTTCAACAAATCCAAGCTAGATAGTGTAATGAGTATAACTTTTCATGTGAAATTAAGTTTTTTGGAATTGCATTTTAGTGTGCTAATTAACACTCTTTGTAGTTGTTAATGTCACCTCCAATTTCAAAAGCTTTTATATGCAAATTTCTAAAACATATTGTTAAAAGCAACATACCAAAAATAAAAATATACATTTTTTTTGTTATATTCACACAACTCTTGTGCAATTTTGCACTCAAAATTTGTGTATATATTAATTATAAGCAAGCATTTTAAACATCTATACGATTAGATTTTGAAAAAACAAACAATTTGCTTCATCGGAGATAATGACAAACCAATGTTCTTTTTTCATAGTCAAAACACACTTGGAAAGGCTTGGGCATTAGTGGTTTAGAAGAGGAGGCTGCAATGGGGAGGTGATGTCTATGAGGGAGGTGGCTTAGTCTCGGCTTAGTCTTTTTTGTGCAGACTTTGAAACAAAGCGGTGAAATCCCCACTGTCCATCTTCAATATCTACAAATGAAATCAATAGTTTTCATATCACAATGCTCCAAATGAGTATTTTTTTTTATTATTCTACTACTATTATGTGATTGTTCTACAATTGCTTAATGATGGGTTCAACAAGTAATCTATAAGCACTCAACAATTGCTAGTTGACTAGTCTACAACTATCCTACAACAATTCTTCAAATTTTACAATATGCCTGTTATCAAAGTATTTAACTCCTTTTATAGTTCCAAGGCCTTTTTTGTCAAAAAAACATTCAAAACTGTAATTACTATTGCATTGAGACAAGTAAACAAAAAAATAGAGTGTTAGGATATTGAACTACAAGATCATACATTGAACTTGTATAAAAACAAGTTAAATTTTTTTGTGAAGTTTAATTGTATAGATTGGAAGATATTAGCAATTGAAGTAAAGAAAAAACTTTTGGGAGACATTGCCGGACTATATATATACCACTTTGAATCCTCTTATCTTCAAATTTTTGTGCTATGGATTTTAATTTTTTTAATTTTTTTTTGAAGAAATTGAGTTGAAAGTCTTGGAGAAAATTTAACAAAAACTGGCTTGATATTGCATACAATTCTTTTAAAAAATTGTTTAATTGAAGTTGGTTAGAGTTGAAAAAGAAAGCTAAATCATCACTAATTCTAAGAAGGATTTAAAATACAAAAATTCCAATGGTGAGATTGTTCTAAAAAGCTCACTAACCCTATGTATCTTTTTTTTGAAAAATGATGAAAATTGAGTTAAAAAATGAAGCCAATACATTATTTTTTCATGAAGCTATGCTCTAAAGATTGGCAAAACAATGTCAATGGTCCATTACTTTCTTCTCTTATCCAAATGAAATGCGTAAAAGAGTTCTAAATAGAGAAAAATAAAATCCATAAAATAAAAATTATATTTTCCAAAACTTGARAACAAACAAGCTACCCAAATATATGTAATTCATGAATTTAATGATACTTTGTCTTTCAATTTTGGTAATCTAATAAATGATATTTTTTGGAAACAAATTTTTCCTTCAATCAAATTTGAACTCTTGATTGGAATGGGAATATCAAATCCCTATCTAGTAGAACATTTGAGGTTCTAAAGRTTTTGGAAAAATTACAAATTGTTATGGAGTCCAAGTTTGACAGAACTTGTACTTAATATCAGAAGTAATGAGGATAGATAGCAATGAGGATAGATAACAAGCCATTTGTCAAGAGTTTTCTGACTTTTGTTGCAAAAACAATATTTTTTTGTTTTGGCGGTTTTCACCATCTAAATGGCACTTCTCATTTTGCATGCCCCTTAGGTTGAATAGGCCCCATGAGCTCGATTGATTTTTTCTTGCCTTTAGCTTTTTAAATGACTTTCTTTTCTTTTTAATAACAAATATCAATTACCAAATGAAAAAATGTTAAATATAAACATAAAAAATCATCAATA